>CAUYON010126516.1:0-15567 GCA_963573935.1 Arctocebus calabarensis | reverse complement strand
TTATTAATATTGCCAGGTTTTTTTCTGTTGATTCCGCCTCATGATTATTTTTCACTGTTGCCTATGACCATCCTCAGAGTTGGGGAGGTGTCTCTTCCAGATCAGACCCTGGCAGAATCACTCTTTTGTTACTGGATCTTTGTAGGGAGTGACCCTGTGTCTCTAATGATTTCTCAAACCCTGCAGGGTGGAGAGCTTAAATCCTCCTCAGCCTGTTTAGAAGACACTTTAAGCAGAGGCTAAGCAGAGGCTTTCCCAGGAAAGCGCTTGTGACTGGGATCACTCCTTAAGTGGCTATCCACTTACCCAGTGTGCCAAAACCAGTCTCACCATATGCCCCTGAGGGCGAAGGCTGCATGGAGTCTCATTCCCCGCCTTTAGGCTGCTCAGTCACTGGATTACTCGCTCCCACCCGATGTTTGTTCTGTGACCCTGAGGATGGAGCTTGCCAGGGCAGTTCTCCCACAATGGCTCCACGCAGCCAACCAAACACTGGTAGCTCCGCCTGACTCGGTGGCCCAGTCTGGGGCCCCAGACAACACTCAGAGATCCCTGCACTCTTGCCCAAGTTCTCCCAAGGCAGTTTAACTGAGTGCCAAGTCCAAAAGAAACCCAAACAGCTCACATGCAAGGCCTTTCCAGCCTGCAGTCCCACTGTCGCCCCACCCACAGCTGCGGACAGTATTAGACCAAATGAACACACGCAACACTTGCCCTATCTCCACCGCTTTTGCCTTCCTCAGGGTGTCCAGAAATCTCATGCGATCTCCCTGTGTCCCCAAAGGGAAACTTCTGGGCAGATCCCGACTGCCAGAGATACTTGAAGTCCTCTCTCCCGAGTCTCACTATGCCCAGTTGCAAGGAAGCTGTTACTCGGCCGCCCAGCATCCAATTTTTTAATTTTAAATCTCATAGATTTAAAAATTTAAGAGCTCATTGTTAGCATAACTTATTCAATATGTACCTCATCTAAAATAATTTACTTTAATGGAGTTGATACACAACATATGATCATATCTTACTTCCAGGATCATTCCCATGTAAGTTATGCAAAGGCCCAGCTTGTGGACAATGCTCATTGTCTGAGAGTTAAGAACTAGTTTGCATTCCCACCAGCAGTGCAGAAATAATTCCCTTTTCTCCACATCCATGCCAACATCTGTAGTTTGGGGATTTTGTTATGTGGACTAATTAAAAAAAAAAGAAAGAGAGAGAGTGAAAAGAGCTAGTTTGATTATATAAAATATGGTGAATAAGGTAAAAGATACTTTCTTTCTGAAATACAACTAAAGCATTTTAGAAAATGATCCACTATTGCCTGAGTTCATCTCTACTGAAGATTATGTTACTTTTCAAACCTCACTATGCCCGATAACGGCCAACAAGCTTTGGATCATTCATCTCAACATTGATCTGTTTTGTAAAGCACTCCAAACACTGTTATGGCTGGTGTCCTCTGGGTTCTCAACAAAGCTTTAGAAAGGTGATATTATTTTATATCCATGTTACAAAGAAAATTGTGTGCTGACTAAGGCTATGTAAGTAATAATTAATAGAGTCTGGGTTTGAGCCTAATATTTTAGGGAAGCAATATAGTATGGAAAAAGAGCTCAGGCTTCCAGGCAAAAAGTAATGAAACATCTGCTTGATTAGAACACAATGAACTATATGACTATGTACTAGCTCGCTGTTGTGGGTTATAAGATCACATCACAATATTGGTATATTTGTACCTCGTCATTCTGGAAATGTGAACTGCTCAGGTAACATTTGCTGTCCTTTATGGACTTACCCAAGAATATTTTCTCAGATGGTCTCTACAGCAAGTTTCAGGAGAGAGTCACAACAAATTCCAGCCATAAACCCAGTTATTTTTCTGCTTACCAAATTTATTACAGCAGTAGAATTTACTGTTATAATCTGCCACTAAGGCAGTCCTAACCCAGGAACATATGCAGAGATGGTAAATTTGTGAGTGTGTCTGTTAGAAGAGCTGAAACAGATGTGCAGAGTGAGGGACATCAAAGGTAAAACAATTACCATCTCAACAAATGGGTAGTTCTCCCATATACAGACTTAGCACTTCTAAAAGACACGGAAATTTGTTAAACTGGCAAATTCAGATGTGAAGCATATGTAAATACTGAAAACAAAACAAAACAACAAAAACAAAAACCACAAAAATCCACCAAAAGAAAAAAAAAGTGTCTGTCAGTTGCTCTAAAAATCTGGGAGAATAGCCTTTCTTCCCCCCTACCTTTTCCCTCCTTCCTCAGCTGCCTCTCTAGTGTGCATTCCATTGGATATTTTGCCATTCCCGTCTGGGCAAAGTTGGGAGGCGGGGCCCACAGAGGAGACCACTCATTTTCTACTTCCAGGAAATATTGACAGTGAGGAAAAGAGTGAGTGAAGGCTGTGGAAATAGCTGGCCATAGGGGTGGATGTGGCTTTTGCAGGGGAGGGATCTTTCTGGACAGTAGAACTGAAGTCATCATTATCTGGATGTTTCATTCAGATGCTGGAATTACAAATGGTTTAATAAGCAGTGGTTCAATGAACTGTTTTACCTTTGTCACATGTAAAGGCTATTTGAAAAGATTTTTTATTAGTGATTATTACTAATTACTTACTACAAGTTTATTATAGTATGTAGGAGCCAGATTTAATGAATTAGTAAGTAAATAAACTGTGGAATCTTTGACTTTACATGGAAGCATTTTTCATATTAAATACAAATGAGCCAGAACATAACCTAAAAAAACATATTTCATTTTTGCTACCTGTAGCGTCATTGTCTTATCTTGAAAGCATCAGTAACTGAAGAGATTTGTGCTTGTGGTTACTTCAAAGGGTGCTTTGTCTGAAAATGGTATTTATTTGGTATTTTGGTAGCTTTTAGATTCTAGTACTCCTGTCTAGTCCTTAAGAAAACATAAACCACTTCTCTACATTTCTGACAAATCACAAATTGCCTAGATAGAAAAATCGCATTATAACGAATTAACAGCTGATGACTGTTCAATATCAGATGCAAAGTCTCTGATTTGTCACCGTGTGCCCCTAGTGAAAATGCTGCTTTATGAAAATGACACCTCAGCATGCAAACTCATACTCCATTATGACTTCCATGTCACAGACACATAGTTACTGGCTAAAAAAAAAAAAAAAAAAAAAAAGGCGTTGTTATGCGCTGGGCCACTGGAATTGAATTAAATTATTAAACACAAGCTGCCAAAGAAATAATAGTGCAGCTGAATAATTTTGTGGCTTTTTTGGTGGGCCTGTGTGTTCTTTAGTGTTTGCTTGTAATTATAGGAATTCTCCAAAAAAGATGGCTATAGTTTTGAGTTGCTGCCTCCAAAAATAAAAAAAAAAATTATGCTGTGAAATACTTAACATTTGACTCTCATTTCTAAAAATAGATAGAAATATAATTTAATATGCACATCTAGAAATTGTTCCTTTAATTTCTAGAATTCTGAGAGTATATATGAAAGTGGTTTTTGGTGGCCATATGGAATAAAACCACAAGGGTAGAGTTTCTTGACCTACATGGTCATTTGTTGGACTGAAGCCATTGCTAGTTTGGCAATTACACTTATCTTGCCAGAGCTTTCTTATATCTGACAAATTCCATGTGTGAACCGTTCATGTGAGACTAGACAAGCTTACTGTAGCTGTGCTTTCTAATTTCCCCTTTTATGTATGCCTTGCATATAAGCCAGGATGTTTAACACATTGATTATAAGGCATCTGGACCTGTGTTGATATCGTGGACAAGTAGAAGAGTGAAGTCAGAATCTCTATCTCCACTCACTATTGTTCTGAATTTGGAATATTTTGTGCAAGGCAGGCTGTGTAGGGTCCTGAGGAACCAGCCTAGGATTCAAACTTAGTGTGCACTTTAAACTTTGGTTGCTCAATCTTTCAAGTTGAATTTAAATCTCATTAATTTTTAGTGGAAGCCCAATAGTTAAATATTTTACACATGTAGCTTGTGTATCTACAATTCCTTAGAAGATTTCCATCTAGGATTTTTTCTGCATAAGTTTGATCTACTGTTCATGGCAACATGGCATATGCATCTCTCTCAGGATGTGCAGCTTGATTTTGTACTGTGGAAAAATCCAGAGCATAAAATATTAGCATGAACGGTGTCAAGTGTCAATGCTAATTCTTTTGTTACTGTGACATTATTTAAGGACAGCAATCATTCAACTATTTTAAATGATAGATATTAGGGCTTGAAAAACAGCTATGTGATCAGCAGAGACATGTCTTTGGAGAGGCTGAAGTTCTAGAAAGTTCTAGAAAGATGACAGATATGCAGCTAATCTTAGATTTCTTTTGCTTGTACAAGATTACAGGGGTCACAGGTGCTGTCACCATTGAATGAAATCAGAACATAGTATTTCAAAATTGTTGCATGTATGTCATAGAGCAAATTTGTTTATTTCATTATCGTAGACTGAAAGTATTTATTTTCTAAGTATTTATTTTTCGCATTCCCTAACAGACCCACATATTTTAGCACTTGATGAAGATGCCTTGTAAGATGACAACAACGTATTCTATATTAATTTGGGGCACTTCTAAGGAATTAGAGGGTTCAAATCTTCTGTTAAAATAAGAATTATTTCAAAGAAAAGTATTCTAGATTACATTGCCCATTTTTAGAAACTATGCTAAATATAAATTTCCTGGAGAATATTTGGCTTGAATAGGAAAAAATTTTCATACAACTAGTTTTCTATTGTATTTAATTGTTTTTAAGCCTTAATTTAGGAATACAGCCACAAGTCTCTTCTCAAGTACTTTGTGGAAAAACTGTAATACCATCAGCTAGAGTGATAGTATTTGACTATCTCCTTCACTCCTTCCCTGCCCTCACCCATCAGAACTCAATGCTTTCTCTTACCTGTATCCTTGCAAAGATAGAGTGATAGTATTTGACTTTATTAATAGTGCTTCCATAGTTGACTGAGCACTGTCACTTATTTATATTCCTTTGTATTATTTATATTTATATTTGCATCCTCATTTATAAGTGAAATATGTTTATAATGTCCCTTTATAACAATATATTTTCTCCAATTTCAATATCAGGTGTATCCAGATCACATAGAATGATTTTGAAATATTTCTTCTTTTTCTATTGTCTGTAAGATTTGGCATGATCTGTTTTTTGAAACTCTCTTTTACTTTTATTTATATAATATTAGTTGTCTATTTTTTGGGACTTGGAAAATAAAATAACAAGTTAACTGATAACTTCATACTGAGCCTCAGAATCAAAGCATGCTATAATAGACATACTCTTATTTGACAATGTGAACATTACTTTCTTGACATTATTATTATTATTAATATTGCTTATGCAGTAATCGTATGTTTTCTTTTCTGAATGTATTTATCTTCATTCATTCTTTACATGTTTTTTTTTCTAGTCCTTATTGTAAACATTGTTATTGTTATTAAATTTTTAGCCTTTTAAATTCTGTGAAGGCAAAAAGTGGAAGCCTAATTAACACATGTATATGTAAAAATAAAAAATATATATATTCCTAAGATATATTCAGAAGAAGACATTTATCAGAATTTAACATCCTGGAAATGCCAATTCATTCAATCAGAAATGATTTTTGAGTGCCAGGTCAGAACACTTACAATGACTGGGTTACAAGTTGGGGATGAAAGCACAGTGCACATCGTGTTAGTGGAGAGAGATAAATTACCATATTATATAATATTCCAGTTTTTATGACAGGGACATGTACCAAGGGCAGCAGGACATTGCTTGGGAGAGTAGCGACACTGGTGCATTCAAGGAGACATCAAGGGGGAGGCAGACAGATTTGAAGGGTGAAGTCTCTGGGCAGAGCTGGGAGCAGAGGTGGCTTCCTGGAGTCTATCTAAAGGTCACTGTGGCTGGAGAACAGAGTTTGAGGTGAGGTGAAACTGTAGTTGAGGGTGAGATCAAGACATACAAAATCTTGTGTATTTTGCAAGGATACAGATAAGAGAAAGCATTGAGTTCGGAGCACAAGAGTCACATGCTAGGATTTGAATGAATAAGCACAAGATGGGCTGAAAACATCCTGAATATATTTTGGGATCTGGGTTGGGTTGATTGTGGTGCCTTTAACTGAGCTTAGGAGAGTTCATGAGAGAAGTAGGAAGGGTGGTGGCAGGGCAGGAGTGAAGGAGATCGTTGGATCAATTTGAATTGCTGAGATTGGCAGGCATAAGAGAGGTCAGGTTTCCAGCATGCAATTTTACAGAGTGGTCCAGTTTTAGTATGGAGTTAGCTCAAAGTGCTAATAAGTATAAAATTAGCTAGTTATGAAAATCATCATAACTGGAGGGGTTGTAGGCTCATTTGGAGGGGCGATCTCATCCAGGAGGGGTGAGAGGCAGTAAGGGCTATGTGTTCAGACCATGGAGCCAGACTTGCCTGGGTTCGGATCCTGCCTCTCCTACTTATTAGGCTCATGACTCAAGGTAGCTCTGTGATTATGGGGATTAGTCTCTGCGTCTCAATTTCTTTAACTGTAAAATGGGGATAGGAATAACTGAAAGAGTTCTTGTGAGGATTAAATGAGTTTTTAATGAAAACATTCATTTTTTTTAATATATAAAACTCCTGGGCCACTATGACTATTATTGATATTGTTGTCATCTTTATTATTCCTCTCTCCAGCTCTCACACTGGGATGGCTCTGTGGCCCATTGGTTTGCAGAGTGGTGGTTCAGTTTTGTTCTGGCCGGATTGAGGGATTTGCTAAGAAATAGTCCAACATGGCAATGGAGCTCACAGGTAGGGCGCTAGTCTTTAACTCAGAACTCTTTGATTTGCTTAGTGAGAACACAGGCTTAGCAAACCGTGCTATAGCTTAAGAGAACCTTGTAGGTGGCTTTGGGAATATAGAATCAACTTGGTAGAGCCTATCTTACTAGAAGACTGGAGTTGCTCTACAAAATTGGTGAAGAGAAAATGGGAGAGGTGGGACGACGCGGAGACTTGTGGCAAGCAGTTCCAGTAGAGGCGACTAGAGGCTGCGTAAATGATAACACAGCTGATGCTTTGAACCCTCTATAACCCTGTGGTTAGAAATGGTCAGACATTTGAGTGTCCCCACGGTGTTCAGCCTTGATGACTTGAGGCACCCTTTGTGGGAATCTGAATTAAAGTTGTCATTTAATATTTTGCTCATTTAAATTCCATCTCCCTTTAAGATTCAGTTCAAACCCTGCTTTCTCTAAATATCCTTCCCTGGGTATACCAAGCCAAAATAACCTCTCTCTTCTAATAAATATTATCATTGTGCAAACTACTGTAAGCATGGAAGAGGAGAAATCTAACATTTATTAAAAGCCTGCTACTTAAGCACAATTTAAGTGCTTTCCTTGTGTAGTGTCATTTAATTCAGACAGTGGTATAGTTTTAATAATCATCACTTATTTGCTGTGATTTTTTGCCTTGTTACCTTCAGTTGTTTCTTGTATAGTTTACTTCTATGATAAACTTCCCACTTTTTATTCACATACTTTCTACGAGCTTATTCTTAGAGTATCACACCTGGAGTGCAGGGAATGCATTCTTTCTTCTTCAGAACTTATTGGAGTGTGACATTTGTTGATTAAGTCTTAAAAGGATCGGGGGTGCAGGGTCCATAGCCCTGGAGGGTATCCGGTCACCCGGGGACTATGTGCCTGCTGTTCCCACACTTGTGTAGTGCACAGTGCGTTTGTATCTTCCTGGGATAGGATGTAGTCGAATCTATCAGCAAACAGAAAAGCAACTTTAGACAAGGACTGATGAATTATTTATCTATTGGTCTGTTTCCTTTCTGTAGACCTTGAGCTCTTGGCAGAGCCTTGATGGTTCTGGTCCTGCCCTACCTTCTATAGCATTGAACACAGGACTTTGTAGATAAAAGACCCAAATACTATTTCTTTGGGAACAGGGGAAAGAGGGCTGAGGCAAGGTGGCATGACCGCCTCCTCCGTACTTCCCCCTTTCTTTTGCTCTTAGTAGTAGAATAAATGGCTTTCTTGTACTACAGAAAGAAATAATAGTGAACATGTTTAGGAGAGGGTGGGTAGAAAGTGGACTTCAGGGATGGTGACAACCTGGCTGTCCCTCACATATTACAGCCAAGGGCAGGCAGGCCAGAGGGTTAAATGATGTGCCCAGGGTTACACAGCTTGCTGGCTGACTTGCAGTCCAGTGTCCTTCCCATTGTACGCTGTCAGACAGCATGCCACTGTAATGATTTCTTTTAAAAGAAAGGAAATTCGCATTGGAATTCACAATTTACACATAAACAGATTTTGAATTTCCGAATTTACCCCGTATATTGTCTATTCCGCAAAAGCCCCCCTAAGTCCTGCTATCTCCTAACACGTAGTGAATCGTCTTATCTGTGTTATCTACGGATGGTTTTATATTTCTAAGCCTTTACATTTCTGATCGGAATTTACCCTTACACACAACGCTGAACTGATTTGGAACATTTGCCTTTGTTGAAACAAAAGCAATTCATTTCATTCACACCAATAAGATGTAATTTTATGTACAGTGAGCCGCGCTCACCCAGGCTAATGAATATTCAACCGGCAGTGAGAGAAGGGCGCCCCTGGAATGATTACTAAGGTCCCTTTCCGATGTAGCATCGCACCCAAGAGTCAGGCAGGGACAACACCGCTTTCTCTTCTCTGCTCGATCGCCAGCCTCCGGGCTCCGCCCACCCTGACGCAGGAGCCGGCCGTCTGATTTGGGGGCTCTGGCAAAAAGCCTGAGCCCATTGATTACGGATCGCTGTTAATAAAGAGCATTTGTAATGCAGCAGTGGCGAGGCGTCTCCGCACGCCGGTTCATGATGGCCCTTCAGGCTCCACAATTAAGTCGTCCAGCAGGCATGCCCCCTGTTGCAGCTGCTCTGTCAATCTCATTTTGGAGCACAAATGATCTTAGACCCGGTGTTTGACATGGGGTTTTAACACCAAAGAAGGCAATTCTGCAACTTCAAATGAGCCTAATTGGCTGAGCGCTCGGGCGTTCACTCAAGCTGCTTCAGTCCATCAGAGTGAGATTTCCAGCTAATTGAACTGCTCAGAAGGAAGAGGACCACGAAGAATCACGAGGTGCCAAACCGTTGGAGAGGGCGGTATATATATTTTTTCATGATAGCAAACTTAAAAATACATTCCTCCTCCTTAATCAGCCACCTGTCAACATCAAAAACGGTAGCTCTGGCTGCAGATGCGCACAGAATTATGATCTAAAATTGAGTAGTGGCTGTTAGGGTGTAAATGTGCAAGCGCTGCCGATAAAGAACATTTGGAAACATTTGGCTGGTGCAGCTTTCGCCGGCATCCCTCACAAGGCTGCCCTCAGTTAAAGCCTGCGCGTCTTGGCTGCGTGGAGAGGGGTGAGGACGCCAGAGGCGCCTTGGTGGGAGTCAGTGCGTGTCCAGCCATCACCTCGCTGTGCCCTGATTCTTCATCTGTTAAAAGGGGATCGTATGGAGAGACACGAGACATCTTACGTGTAGCTTTGTCTGCACTCATATCCACATCTATAGAGTTGCTTTATCCCCTCTATATCCCTGTGTCTGATACGTCTACAGTGACCCAGAACATAGAATATTCTATGGACAATAACAATGTCTGTGGTAATAATAAAAGACTGTGATAAATAATAGTTTGTACAATGCTTTATGAAATACTGACACACTAATGTATTAGGAAGGATCCTGGAACCTGACCTAAGGTTTTCTAAAGCACGCATTGCTTAAAAATGATGGCTTAATAACTATTTTTGGACCAAGATGAATTCACCACCACCTACTGTCTTCTTTACATAAATCTTGTTGTACATGACATGGAAGAGTTATGAAGAAGCTACATAAAAAGATTTAGGACTTACTCAACTTTATATTGATACGTTATTCGGGATATTGAAAGAGAGGATCCAGGAAACATTTCGCTATGTATTGAAGACATGCCGACAGTGCATAAAATATGCTCCAGCATCAGTCAGTTTTCAGCTTAGAGCATGTGGCATACACTTTACGCTGCCCAAGCCTAGGGCTTCAGGAAGTTCAGAGTTTCTTAGAACTCTAAGAAATCCTTAGTGTTCCGGGGAGTTCTGCCCCTGCTTCATTTCCCACTCCATTTATTTATGAGTTAGTTTGTTTCTATTAGATTTATTGAGATACACTAGAAAATTCTCCTGATTAAAGAGTGTAATGTTTCTTAGTGTATTTACAGAGTTTTGCAACCATCACCCCAATCTAGTTATAGAACAGTTCTCATCACTCCAGAAAGAAGCCTAGAACTCATTAAAAGTCACTTTCCATTCCTGCCTTTGACTCTCTCTTGCCACAGGCAAACATTAGTCTCTATTCCATCTCTATAGATTGCCTGTTCTGGACAGTCATGTGAATGTGATCATGCCACATGTGGCTTTCTGTGTCTGCTTACTCTCACTTAGGGTAATAATGTGCTCTGAGCATTCCTATATCTTCAGTTTATTTTTATTTGTAAAGTTCCTTCTTTGTCCATCCTTACATATTTCTACATATGCTTTCAGATCTGATATATACACATAGAAAGATCCGTGGTTTGTTCCTCTAACACTCAAATGTATCAGATGAAGTCCTGCCCCTCCTCCATTTTTTCGGGAGACCTTTCTGGTAAGCCTTCATTGCTGCATCTTTAATCTGGATAGTTATGCTCACGTCTACTGCACAGTTTTTTTACTAGAACTTTCCTGCAATGCACCGTGTGATCCTCCGTCATCCGCTTTCTCAGTTGATTCCCTGAAGCTGTGTAGAGCATGGGAGGGCACCAGGGGGCCAGCTGCTCTGTACACATGCAGCTTTTCAGCT
The DNA here is from genome assembly GCA_963573935.1 of Arctocebus calabarensis. Taxonomy (NCBI): domain Eukaryota; kingdom Metazoa; phylum Chordata; class Mammalia; order Primates; family Lorisidae; genus Arctocebus; species Arctocebus calabarensis. The sequence continues at coordinate 4,672 of CAUYON010126516.1, read as the reverse complement.
GAGTTCTCTTGATCTCTCTTCCAACACCTGAGCCTCCTGGGGTTCCCAGGTGAATTGACTTACTTCTCATTGGTGACCCCTCTGCTCTGCTTTCATTGCCCAAATATGTGTACAGATGATGCCTCTTTACTACTTTTTATCCTTAAGAGTTAATGCTTTTCTTGTCCCTTTACTATTGTTATGGAAGAGTCTTTGGAAAAAGAGGAGGTAAATGTGTGGCATGAATGTCTGAGTAGAGGCTCGGCCTTTGATTTCAATGATGTAGTGTGGTTTTTCCAAAACCACTCTTTCCTACTCAAAGGCTCACTGATGGTTAGATAGTGTCAACCTCATCACCTTGGAATGAGACTTTTACATTTTCTTTAAGAAAATAAATAATTTTTAATGTTTCTTTTATTTTAATTTGCCTATTTGTACTTATAAACCTAAATATTAATATTGCAAAATATTATGAAAGCAAAAAAATGAACTAACTGATAAACTGATAGGTCTTAAATGGATGGATATGGACCAATCCCAAGCGGTGCTGAAAGCATTTAGATTTGGAAGGGAGCTTGGGGCACAAGGTCCACCCCGCCCTTCAGAAACAGGGAAGTAGGTCCAGTGGGGTCACCTGATCTTCTCTGGGTCCCCCAGCTACCAAGTGAGAGAGTCTCAGGGGGGACCCAGCTCTCCTGACTCTCAGCCTGGCTGACCTTCTTTCCTTCCTGCTGTCTCCCTTATTGCTCCTTGACCTTTGCTGTGCCTCCCCTATTCCTCACAGCCTGCTGTGCCTCCCCTATTCCTCAGCCAGGAATCCTACGACGTCTGTGGGAGCATGTTCCAGTACACAGTGATCCCTGTGGAAATTCCTTTTTACCTAAAATATAACCAACTTCTCCTGGGTCATAGTTAAAGTGTATTTTTTACCATTTTTCCTTAGTAGGGTTGTAGAGTCTCTAGTATAATTAGTTTTGATGGTTATCAAATCCTTCCTCATTTTCTGTTTTTTTATGATTAAAATGAGGTAAATAACACCCACTACTCGAAGTTATGAAGATCAAATAAAGTAACCCATAAGAGTACCTGCTATACAGTCTGTCACCCTACAAATGCCAAGGTCCATGCTTTATTTTACCTTTAAGTTAAGCTGTCATATGGAAATATTGCATTCGTATAAGACAGGTATATGATATATCGAGGGCCATTATTTGTTTACTATAGGAAATTTACGATATTTCTTTGAATAAACTTTGACTTACAGACAGTTTGTCAGTAAGCTTTTAAGCGAAGTTTGCCTATACAAATCTGGTTTGTATTGGAAATGAGAGGTGAATTTTAATTTCAAGAGCTTTCTTTCTGGGTATGTTCACTTTTGTTTCCCCACCCCGCTGCCCTGACCCATACCCTGCACTAGCATGGTTATTAGGATATTTTCTGTCATTATACGTTGGTGTATGTGTATTAACCAATTGCGTCTGTGTGATATTTTGTTTTCCCAGGGAAATTCATGTGTGGGAAAATTGCATTCTAAGATTGTCATTTCTTCTTTACTTTTCAAAAGCTTGTTTGTGATTATTTGCAATTCTTTTCCAGTTTTATCTCTTTTGTGGTATACTTAATTAAATGTCATTCTACCAATTTAGAGATAGAGAAAGCTAGAAATGATGACAGACATTACTTAGCCTTTATTCTACAGACAAACTGATACCTAGAGAGGGGGAGGAACTTTCCCAAAGTCCCACAGCTAATATTCGGCCCAGGTCTTGACCTCTAGTCTGGACTGTCTGCCTTTAACTGTACCCTACTGAGATACATGCACATTTTCCATTTGTTCCAAATTACTATTCTGGTACATCGAGGTGATTAAAATCGCATCAAGGTTCATTTAGATTATTAAGTGAGCATTTTTTATTTTACAATAAACCACTTATTTAAAAGTCCAAAATTTGTCACAAATATCTACATCACTTATTTCCTTTCCTAACTTTTTATTTTGAAAAATTTCACACCTACAGAAAAGTTAAATGAATAGTACAGGTCAGAAAGCCAGCTCAGATTCAAGGAGGGGGAACAGACATCCCCCTCTAGATGAGAAGAACAGAGTGATGTATGTGGATCACTACCAAAGTTTTGAGACAGTTCAATCATTTTAATTTTTTTAATTGGATTAGTCATAAGACATTAAACAGAAGTATAGTCATGCACTGCATAACATTTCCAGTCAATGACAGATTGCAGGTACAACAGTGACCCATCAGGTTGTAACAGAACTAAAAAATTCCTACCACCTAGTGATTCCATGGCCATCTTAACATCAAGGCAGTGATTAAATTAAATTTTTTTGGAGGGGAGGCAGACAGAATCTCACTATGTCACCCTCTGTAGAGTGCTGTGGCATTACAGCTCACAGCAACCTCAAACCCTTGGGCTTAAGAGATTCTCTTGCCTCAGCCTCCCCAGTAGCTGGGACTACAGGCGCCGTCTACAACTTCTGCCTATTTTTTGGTTGTAGTTATCATTTTGTTTGACAGGCCTGGGCTGGGTTTGAACCTGTCAGCTCTGTTGTATGAGGCTGGCACCCTAGCCATGAGCTATAGGTGCTGAGCCTAAATTATTATTTTTTTTTAATTTTAGAGATTACAAAATCAAGGTTGATTGGCTACTGGCTGCCTTCATATGTCCTAAATAGTCCATCTGTCCAGGGAATATTTATGGTGTTTTATTGTCAAAATTAAACTAAGGATTGGTGTACTACAGGTCTCTATTGTAGTTTCTGCAGAGTTTTTCAACATTACCTCGTTTATCTTTATACCAAGCCTGCGATGTAGGCAGGAAACTGCTCGGAGAGACTCAGAGTTCCTTAAGATACCAGAATCAGAGGCAAGAGCTAGGACAGGAACCCCTTTCTGTTTTCTGTCTTGCTCGTTTTATTATAATATAATACAACAAATAAATGTGTTTATTTGCCCACTCAAACACACCAGAGACTAAACAAAGGGGAGGAGGGCTTCAGAAGCTTAGAGTCATGCTCTAAAAATATATTTGTTTAAAAAAAATTTTTGTGGAAAAAGACAAATTCTACAAACTTGGCTAGAATAAATGGTTTCTTCAAGAGTCTTAAGTCTCTTTCCCTTTGCTTAAGAACTGATGTTTGTAACCTGGAAACTTCTGAGGCGTTATTGCATCTATCTCCTTCTACATCCTTCCACCAGCCAGGACCTGACCTAGGAGCTGGGCAGTAGTCACCTTAAAATATCATTTCATTAAATTTATTACATTCAAGTCACATAAGCTTGTATGTCAGGGTGGTTGGTAGGCCCCCGGTGGTGATCTCTTATCTATGCTCTGAGAAGATGCTGCTGCAGGTAGCATACTTCATCTCTAAAATGGATCATGTATAAGATAGCTAAGAGCTTTCTTGCAAATATTCTAAGTACCCATACTTGAACTTCTTGGAGGAGACAATTAAAAGAATAGATAAAAATTTCCCAAAAAGCATCAAGAAATTTTTATAGCAAAAGGAAGTTTAAAGTTAAATGGACCCTTCCAACACCACCACACTTTGGGGGGAATGGGCAGGATGGATGTTGATGGTGAAATGTTGTTACAAGTGCTAAGTCAAAGGTCACATGGATAGTCTATCATGAGGTGTACTCTAGCAGTATCGCTCATGGCCTCGTAAAGTCCTTACAGTGGTCTCCATGTCTCTGCATGACCTGTCCCTACCACCTGCCCCTCAAGTGTTGATCTGCTTTCTTCTACTCATCTCCTCCAGGGCGTTCGCCTTCCTTAGTTCTTTCTGAGGACATAAGGAGCGTGTTTATCATGGGTCTTTGTCATCTCTGCTTTTCTGCCTGGTATTGTCTTACCCCAGACATCCACAATACTAATTCTTTCAACTTCTTTAAATCTCTCCTGTGATATATCCTTCTTAATGAGCCTACCCTATTTATTTATTTAATTATTTTTAATTGTATACATTTGTGGGGTATAAGTGGGGTACATGGATAAACTGCATTGTGGTAAAGTCAAGGATTTTAGGGAAGCCACCACCAAACAATGCACATTTTACACTAAATAATTTCTTATTATCCACTTTCTCACTCCCTTATCCTTATGAGTCTCCATTGTCTATCATTACACTCTCAACATCCATATGTATAAGTTATCTCCCACTGATAACTAAGAACTTACATTTTTCTGTGTCGAAATTGTTTAGCTTAATGGCTTCTAGTTCCACCCATGTTGCTGCAGGTGACATGATTTCACTTTTTAAATGGCTGAACGATATTCCACTGTGTATATATACACCATTTTCTTTACCCAGTCATCCACTGATGGACACTGGTTGATTCCATGTCTTTGCTGTTGTGGTTAATGTTGCGATAAAAAAGTGCAGTTATCTTTCTGATACAATGACTTCTTTTTTAGTGGTATTGCTGGATAAATGGCAGTTCTATTTTTAGTACTTTGTGAAATCTTCATATTGTTTTCCATAGAGATTATACGAATTTATATTCCCACCAACAATATATTAGCTACTCATCTCCTCCTGGTGTTTCCCTTTTCTTTTTATCTTCAACAATGTCTGATTTTTTTTTGTCTTTTTAATTATAGCCATTTTGACTGATACAGTATAAAATTTCAAGATGGTGGGGGGAGATGGGACAAAGGGTGAGATCACATGTGT
>CAUYON010126510.1:0-36271 GCA_963573935.1 Arctocebus calabarensis | reverse complement strand
TGGGTTATTTCCCAGAAGGATGTTGTCATGAAGCCAAGACACTTCCTTAGGGTTTGTCTCTATTTATTCTGCTTCCCCTGTGGCCTTCTCCCCGGGTTGTAATGAAGCATGAGAACACTTGCTAGATCCAGGGCCATGCCCTTGAACTTCCCCATCTGTAGAACCTTCAGTTAAATAAACCTGTTTTCTTTATAATCTGCCCAGCTTCACATATTGTTACAGTGACACAAAAAACAGACTAAGACATACACACACTGACACACACAGAGTAACTGAAACACAAAATAAAAAGTCTTGAGGTAATGCTCACTTTCTCTTTGCTGCCTATCACCAATCAGACTTCAGAAATGCTTGTGCCTTTAAATAATTACTTAGTGTCCTGAAATAGGAATGTGAGTTTTCTAATTTGATAGTTTTTTCTTAAAATCTTTAAGTTGAAATCGTTTATCAGAGCAGTCAGCAAAGAGATTACAAAGAGAACTAAAAAACACTAAAAACTAAAACACTTCGGCTTTTGAAGGTCTTAGAAATGTATAAACTTATGAAAAACAAATCTTACAAAATAAATCTCTACAAAACAGGGAGAAACTAAACAAACTACATAATGAAGGCTGAAAAGTTTGCTGATTTCATTTTCAAATTTTGTAATTGATCTTTAGAATATCTCAAAGTTTGGGTTAAATTTTTTGATGGAATGAAATTGAGAAGGTCTATTATTTTCTACGATCAAGCTACCATTCAAAAGAATCACGGAGAATTTATGTGACAATAAAATAAATGGGGAAGTGTTCAAGTTCGTCTGAGCAGCCTGGCACCAGTTCTCCTGTTCTGATTTAAAAGTATTTGTCAAATAAAAGTACTCTAAATAGGGACAAAGCAAAGTGACAGAAACTCTAAAAATATTTAGACTAAAATTAAACATTTCAACAAGAAAAATAAAAGAATGTCCTTTTTCTTAGAATTTATTCTAATATTACTAGAAGGAGCAAAGGTATTAAGATTTCATATCTGTGAATGCAACATAAAATAATTTGCAAGTGATTTTAGTTAAAATGAAGATTAGCTTGTATTGAAAAGTGCATTCTTCATAGAAATATGGCTAAAGAAATAGATATGGCTAAAAATGACTAAAATGTTTAAATATATGGAAAGAATTATTTTCTTATGTTATTTTTAAACATTCAGAAAATCAATATAAGTGTTTTTGTTTTGATTTCTGTACATATATGTTACTTTTAGAAATAATTTTGAAAATAGTTTCTGGGTAGAACTAATTTACGATTCCACCAAAAAATAAAACCAATTTGTCAGTGAATAAATAAAAACTTCTATAATCATGTATTCATTATTTTTAGTATCTCCTTTCACTCTCCAAAGTGTCATAGTCTGGAAAATGAATTTATTATCACCTTGATTCTAAAACTCCATCTAAAACTCTATGCAGTCAAAAGTGCCATCTGTTAGAGATGTCTGCCACGAGTGAGGGAAGTGGTTTGGAGGCACTTTCTAGTCTTGATGATACTTTCTGGAAAAGACAGGTATCATAACTGTTAATCCCAACTTTACCTGAATGAAGAAAAACTGTTTGTGCGGCAGTGTTGGCAGTGGAGGCCCTAAAGGAGGGTTCCCCAAAGATCTGCCATAACACAGTTGTTACAAGGTAAAGATTTCCAGTTAGTCTTGAGAGCCAGCAGCAAGAGTCACCTGATAAATGTCACTGTCACCTGAATGCTGTGGTCTCAACAGCTGTGGGATCCTGTTTTATCAGTTTTTTGCTCCCCCTATCTTTATCTCTCACTCTCTCTCTGTCCCAAAGAGCTCCAAGACAAGTGTTGATAGGCACAGAGAGAGGCAACAGGGAGACCAGCCATTTCCCTGAACACCTATAATGACCCTGACACCATGATAACCACACGGGAGCTGTGCCGAGGCACAGGACGCTCCGGAGAGAAATAGGCCTTGTCAGGACACCACTGTGTGAGAAGGCTGTTCACCAGCATGAACCTCCCCAGGCACAAGAGGGAGGACCCTGAGAGACAGATCTCCACCTTCATCTTCTCAGTTCTCGGGCCCTCCACCCTCCCCACTCCCGCCACTCACTTCTATGGTTTTATTGTGAGTGGTGGCATCTCAGAAACAGCAACTTCTCCAAAATTGTGCACTTAAACATCCCAATCTGCCACTACACCCTTCTAGCACTCCAGGTCTCCACCCAGTTGTTCTTCAACCACTTCACTTTCTCCCTGTTGCCCATCTCCTCCTATGTCCAGGATCCTGCTCTAATCCAAGGCCCTCACGTCAGCCACTTTTCAGGGAATGCTTTCTGTCCTTGTCCCTGCTTTCCACCCTTCACCCACCATGGATCAAGGAGAAATAACCCCTCGATGCTTCCAAATATTTCAGGAGAACGATTTCCACACTCCGTGGCAGTGTCTCCCTAGTTGGCGGTCATACTACTGTAACAAAACACCAGAAGCCGAGTGGCTTATCAACAGCAGAAGTCTCTTTCTCACACTTCTGAGGCTGGGAGGTCCAAGCAAGTCTCCTGCCTCCACCTCCCAAGTAGCTGCGACTACAGGCGCCTGCCACAATGCCCGGTTTTTGGTTGCAGCTGCCATTGTTGTTTGGTGGGCCGGGCTAGATTTGAAGCCGCCATGTACATGGCTGGCAACTTAGCTGCTTGAGCCACTGGCGCTGAGCCTTTTTTTTTTTTTTAATTGTTGGGGATTCATCGAGGGTACAAGAAACCAGATTACACTGATTGCATTTATTAGGTAAAGTCCATCTTACAATCATGTTTTGCCCCCAAAAGGTGTGGCACACACCAAGACCACACCCTCCCTCACTCCTTTCCTCTCTCTGCTCTTCCTTTCCCCATCCCTCCCTCATTCCTTCTATCTCTGCTCTCCCCTTCCCTCACCCCCACCATGTCATTAATTGTCATTACTTGTCCTCATATCAAAATTGAGTACATGGGATTCCTGCTTCTCCATTCTTGTGATGCTTTACTAAGAATAATGTGTTCCACTTCCATCCAAGTTAATACAAAGGCTGTAAAGTCTCCATTTTTAAAATAATTTTATTAAATCATAATTGTGTACATTAGTGCAATCATGGGGCACAATGTGCTGACTTCATATACAATCAGAAATCTTTTGGTTGAACTGTTAAACATAGCCTTCATGGCATTCTCCTAATCACTATATAAAGACATTGATATTCTGCATTTAATAAGTTTCATCAGTACCCTTCTAAGATGCACCGTAGGTGTGATCCCATCAATTGCCCTTCCTCCACCCACTCTCCCCCTTCCCTCCCCTCCCTTTCCCTTTTCGCTGTATTCTTGTGCTATAATTGAGTTTTAGCCTTCATGTGAAAGCTATAAATTAGCTTCATATTAGGGCTGAGTACATTGGATACTTTTTCTTCCATTCTTTGCTAAGAATACTTTAGCAAAGAAGAGATACTTTGCTAAGAAGAATATGTTCCAGCTCCATCCATGTAAACACAAAAGAGGTAAAGTCTCCATCTTTCTTTAATATGCAAAAATATTTTTATATTTCTATCTCACTAAAGGTTTTTTCTCAATAAGAAATAGTGCAGAATTTAATAATAGTTGTGTACATACAACATAATATACACAATGGTATGAATATACAACATAATTATAACAAAATCTTTTTTTTAAATAGCTAATGTAATGGAATACATAAATAAAATTAATCATTTTAAAACACCACTTAATCTTTGAATAAATTATTTTTGGCCTTAAAAATTAATTTGGAAGATTGGCTATTTCTGTGTTTTTCTGTTGGCTGTTATTCACAAATGATATTGGCTCTTAAGTTTTCATTTTTTCTCTTCTAATCTTTATTCATTATTTAAAAACAGAATGTAAAAATTAATAAAAGTTGTTAATAATCATTCTATTTTTTGCTGTCTCCATTAATATATTTTGAGAACATCAAAAAGAAGGAGAGTAAATGGTGGGACCACACCTATGGAGCATATTGCAAGGGTACTAGTCAAATCTATCAAATATAGAACAGAAATGTCTTAACACAATAATCAAGTAAATGAGATGAAAGCTATATTAATTAGTTTGATGCAAGCACTCCAAATTGTGTAAAAAAAATCAACACATTGTACCCACATATGCATAAATGTATTCATGATCTATGTGTATATGACTTTAAAAAAAAAGAAAAGAAAATGTCTATTTTCTATTCCTCTTTGCATCATTAACGTCAAGGTTAATAATATCGTATAGGAAAAAAAAGAATGAGGACAGGTGTAAAGAACAGAACTTATAGTTTAACAACAACATTATCACATGAGTGAAAAACTCAATTTAATCTAAGAAGAGGGGAGGGGTGTGTGGAATCGTTCACAGTGGGAACAATGAGCAGGTGTATGGCTAACCTCTTGGGTGAAGGACACAATTACAACTTAGATTTTGCCTTACAAACACAAAGAGTATAACTCAATTTCACGTACCCTCATATTAATCAGAGAGAGAGAGAGTGAGATTTAGCAGTACAAGCAAATGGCTATACTGGCAGAGAAAAAGAATGAACAGGCAACATTAGTTCCCTCTGTCAACTGGAAAGACACAATGAATAGAAGTAGTTGAGAAAGATTCCAGAGTTATTTTTGAAGTTCGATTTTCAGATGCTAAAAATAAACAAGTTTCAACAATTATTTTTTGACTTATGGATTCTTTAGCACAAAATAATCTTTAAAGGGAAGATTCTTATTTATTTTGAAAATGCATGTTTTAAAAAAAATCACAATTTTGCTGAGTATCACACAATCCATATAGACAAGGCTGAAGTGATTAGCTCCATTCTACAGCTTTTACAAGTGAGAAGGAAATTAAGAGACTTCCCAAAGGCAGTGCAGATAGTGAGGAATCAGATTTAATGCAAGGAGTTCTAATTACACAGCGCTGGGAATTTTTGTTTCCATTTCTTTCTGCCATGTTGCAGGGGTTGAAATGTGCCTTTCCTACCCCTTCCCCAAATTTACACGTTGAAGTCCCAAGCCTTAGTATCTCGGAATGTCACTTTATATGGAAACAAATTCATTGCAGGTGTAATTTGTTAAATTGAGGTCATACTGGAATAGGATAGATAGCCAATACAGTTCAGTGTCCTTGTACAAGGGGAAATCTGTACACTGATTAAGTCCACAGGCAGAAAACTGTGTGATGCTGATGGCAGAGACTGAAGCCAAAGAAGGTCCGAGATTGCTAGTCAGCAGCAGGAGCTGGGGAAGGTCTCAGAGCAGAGTCTTCCCTACGCCCCTCAGAAGGAACCCTTCCTGTTGACAAACTAGTTCTTGGATTGCGAGCCTCCAGAACTGCGAGTCAATACTTTGTCATTGTAAGCCACTCAGCTGTGGAACTCTGTCATGACGGCCCTTTCAAATTAATATACCTCTTGCTATAGTTTCAGGTATAACATAAAATTACAATGACCAAAATTAAATGCTTTTTATTTCCTCCTTCCACTTCACTAAATTTCCTATTGTTGTGATTATTTTAATATAATCATCCATGTAGGAACATTATAGAAAAGCAATTTAACTTAAGCCTCAACATTTAGCCAGTTAGAAAAAATTTAAATCTTCTAAGGGAAAAATCTTTATTGACCCAATTTCCTAAAGCAGCTATAGTTTCCAAACAACCTTTTCAAATATAACAAAAATCATGAATTCTCCAGTTTCCTTTTATTATGTCCATCTTTAAAATTAATATGTAGTAATATTTTATTTCTGTTGGTGAAAGGCATATTCTACATTTTTTACAATCATAGGTATGTCACATGCAATATTTGAGACATTCTTAAACAGTTATCGTTTATTGTTCTGAAGTTCAAATTCAACCAAATATTTTGTGTTTCTTCCTGCACACCTAGACTACCTCAGCTAAGTATTTCTGGCTACAAGGGTTCAAGTGCCTAGAACCAGAAATATCAACAAAGCTGTAACAAACCTTTCAGCGGTGCCATTGTGTTGGTGCCAGATGGTAGAGAGGACTTTGTAAGTAATATAATCGGGCAAAACAATATCTTTTATTGCTTAAAAGTTTCAGTGATGTCCAGATCATCCGTTGTTGTGAATTAGTTAACTTAAATGAAGCAATTTCATATCTATTCAGGGACTGTTGATCACTTCCAGCCATTATAAAATACACCAATACAGATGACATGAGAGCCTGTATTCACATCCAACCTGAAGCATGGAACAGGAACTGAAGCTTGGAATATGGGAACCGCTCTTAGAGATCATTAGAACACAATAAAGTATATGAAATTAAGAAGGTGGTTAGGTAAGAGTTAGACATAATTCTTTCATTTAATAGCCTTATAGGGAAACCTACTAAAACAAAATAAAATAGAGCATATACAATTACCAGAAGAGGAAGGGATGTAGGCTCATCTATTCTGTAGTGGAGGTGACAAAAGCCTTCTTACAGGTGACATGTGATGTGAGTCTAGATAAGAAGTAGGAGTCAGTGAGACAGAGTGGAGCACAGGATATGAGAATGGCTACATGGTCACCTTTGTTACATAAGTTAACCTAATTAAGAGAATGGTATGTCATCATATTTTATTGGCACTGCCCACCTCAAGCTGATGAAAGGGAGAAATTATACAAGAATGCGACTCAATGGGAATCATCCTAGAATCCTGCATACCACAGAGAAATAAGGGGTATTAAAAAAGATAACCACAGATTTGAGAACATGGGCTTCAATTTGAAAGAAGAGATTACACAGAATCATGTGTAAAACAATAAAGAGCAGGAAATATTCCAGGACATTTTGATACATAAAAGAAGAAATTTGTGCTAACTTGTCATCATATTTAAGCATAGTTGTCACCTACCGTATTTACTGACATTCTGATTAAGAAGCTAACATTGATCCAGTCCCTTGACTTCCATACAAGCACAATGACTGGTTATTATAATGTTTTTTGTAACTGCGGTTTACAGATATATTCTGAAATGTTTCATTTCTTTTGAATGCCCAAATCATTACAGATAAATAATATCACTCATTAATTAGATATCTGTGCTCCATGCTAGGGTTAGCACTGTACTTAATCTAGGCTTATTATATTGACATATTTCATATAGATGTACTATTAGCGGTTACGTTTGCTCGGGGAATATGGAACACATATTTATGTTGTTTGCAGCAAAATCATTAGTGCAGTGTAATGTAGAGCAAAGGGGAGTGTTCGACAAAATGGATGTAAATGATTCAAAATGAAGTTAATTAGGAAGAACGACATTTTTCTAACAATAGTTTTTCAGTGATGTTCTAAGTTATTAGTAGCAAAATCTTCAAGCCACAGAATAAGATTTTACTAAGAAACATTATTTGGACAGCGGCCAAAACTAGACATGAAAACCTAGCATTTAATGGGCAAAAATGGGAGAAAAGTTTAAAATCGATAACTCTAATGTCCCAGTCTATTCCAAAGTTGCTGCACTATTTCATTATACATGTATATACTAATTATAAAGTAAACAAAATAATAAATTTTTTTCTAGCTTCTAGGCTAATTCTTTTTCTCAAAGTTAACAGATAATTACTCATCTTTGCCCACTAGAGTTAAGATATTGAAGAACTTTTCCTGAGTCACTTAAAAATAGAAAATCTAAACTCTTTAGAGTCTGTATATCAAACCCTGGCAAATGTTCAAATTTTTTATATTTTATGTTGTGAACATTTCACATTTTACCTATAAAAGTTATACTTGTTGATGGGTTTGTTAGGCTCTACTGGTCTGAACATGGGCTGCTTTCTTTTAAAAATAAAAACAACTCAAATTTTGTTATAAATTTGTTTAAAGTATAATTTGCATTTTATAATGCAAATTATTTAGAAATAGATACAAAGAGCAAATCACTGAAAAACCCCTCCCTAGCTGCAGTTGCTTCAGTGAATTTTTATAGCCCTTCCATGCAGCAAGTGCTTTTATTACCCTCCATACTGATGGGAGTCTGAAGTACAAGCTCCGCCATTGTGAATATTTGCAAAATCAGAACCTCAGTCTAGGTCCATTTGACTTGGGAACCTCTACCAAGTGCTTTCCACATCCCTTTTGGCCAAATGATCCTTTGGAATAAATTTGAAGAGTGTCAAGATAGCGACATTTCAGCACTAGGGCTAGCCAGGGGGGGTTTGTGGTCGCTGAAGCCCTGGAGCTTGTCACTGTGGGCCAATTCAAAGAGTGTTGTAGAAGTCTTGTCATTTTTTTGACACATTAAAATTTAGGCAAGCACAGTTCCCAGCTCAGAGAATATTATACAGCGTTAGAAATTATAGAAGTTAGATTCTAGTGGCAAAAGACATAGTTTGCAAAAGTAAACAAAAAAAATATCAGAAATATACGTCCCCCCAAATAACATTGAAAATGCAAGCTCATGTAGTATTAAGCAATAAGAACATATAATAAAGTATCAATCACATTCACTGGGAATTAGAGATGCATGGAAATAGCTATAATTTGCTAAACTGTCATACTATCTCGTGCCTTGGTGCTATTTCCCTCTATATTTTTATCGTTTTGAAATGTTTATCACTCTGTTTTTGTCGGGTTAAGTCACTGACCATTCAAAGATCAGTTTAAAAGTCAATTCTTCTAAAAAGTTTTCCTCTTTCCCTAGACTATCACCCATAAATTTCACTCCACCAAATGTAGTTGAAGAGACCAAAACATGCTACCCCCAAATATGTCATTTTGGCATAAGAATTATTTTGAGCTAAATGCAATTCAGAGGAAAGAGATACAAAGGAAATTCTCAGCAATCTTTGTATTTACCTAAAAGTAAGACATAAATTTATAAAAACAAACATATCTCTTCTCTCTCTTTGAAGAATGAGGGTTGATCACTAAAGATAACTGTAAATCCTTTTTAGCCTTGAGACAGAGAAAAGAAATCTATAACATATAACAAACTCCTATATACAGCAGTCCCCCCTTGTCTGTGGTTTCACTTTCCGTGGTTCTATTTTCCATGGTTTTAGTTATCTGTGGTCAATCATAGTCCAAAAATATCATATAAAAATTACAGAAACAAATGATTCATAAGTTTTAAAAATTGTGCACTATTCAGAATAATAAACAGTGTGATGAAGCCTTGTGTTGTCCTGCCTAGGACATGAATCTTCTCTTTGTCCAGTGGATCCATGCTATCTATGCTGCCTGCTCATTAGTCGCTTAATAAGTGTCTTATTTATCAAGTGGACTGCTCTGTTATTGCAGTGTTTGTGTTTAAGTTATCCCTATTTTGCTTAATAATGGGCCCAAAGTGCAAGAGTAGTGATTCTAGTCATGTGCATATACCACAAAGAATCCATAAAATGCTTCCTTTAAGTCAAAAGGTGAAAGTCCTCATCTTACTAAGGAGAAAATTGCATGCTGAAGTTGTTGAGATCTTTGGTAAGACCAAGTAATCTGACCATGAAGTTGAGAAAAAAGAAAAATAAATGTGTGCTACTTTAATTCTACATCTCACACCTGCAAAAGTTATGGCCACGGCGCATGAGAAGATGAAAAACGCATGAAATTTATGGGTAGAAGACAAGAGCAGGATGTGTCTCCATGACAGCAAGATGTTGTGCCTACTTTCAACGAGTAATGGCTTGGTGTTACTCATTTTCAAGGATGGCTTCCCGAAGTCTACATATAGCTTACATAAGCTTATCATCTGCTAAATGAAATGACTTACCATATGCTAAATTAAAAGTATAAAGAAAGTAGCCTTCTCTTCAATAAAACTGAGTCTTGTAAAATAGTCATTCCATTTAGCAGATGATAAGCTACACATAAGCTTTGAGCCTATATGTAGACTTCAGGAAGCCATCCTGGGAAATGAGTAATACCAAGCTAATACTACAAACAAGGAATGGCTACACAGAGTCATGAATAAAGCTTGAACTGAAAAATATAAAAACTACTCTTGCATGAATAAGAGACTATTGTATTTGCCTTCCCACAATCTGATATCCCTAAAGACTTAAAGTCCTTCGCCTTTGTATCATCACTTCTGTAAAAATTTAGTATTTTTAGCTGATGATGTTGTATAAGCCAAAGTTTTAACTCCCTCTTGGAAAAATGCTCTATTCATTCCTTGGGTATCTTCCATGCACATATGAAATATACATGTTGATAAACTTATCTTTTTCTCTTCTTAATCTGTTTTATGTTCATCCCAGCCAAGAACTCAGATGGCAGAGGGAAAATTATTTTTCCTTCCCTATAATGGCATTCATTATTCATTTACAGTAGTCTCTTTTCTATAGCCTGTAAATATGCAATTTGTATCAAATTAAACTTTGTGTCCAACATTGATGGTATTGAATCCCAATGCACATCTCTTACTGTTAGATAGCCAGGAAAACTGATAATAGTCAGATTCCTTGTACTGAGTGTTGTTCTCTATTTTTGCATTGAATCAAGTTTAACCCAAACAAGCACATTCTCCTTATACACTCAGACCTCTCATCCCAGTTGGGTGAGGAATCAGAAGGAAAAACACCTGGACATCTTTGTATAAACTAGAACCCCCATATGCTACCAATGATCTCCATTCCTTACCCACGGGGGCCTCATGACCAACTCGAAGGAGCTATTTTCATCTAGTAGTAAGAAGCTTCCAGGCATGACAGAAAGTAGAACCATTTTCACACTTCTGTCTCCTGGGATGGAGAATTGGTGGAAATATCTGTTATACTACTGAAGTTTTTTGCTTTGTTTTTATATATCTCTGAATAAAGATTCCACAGTTTTTTTCAGCTTCTTTTCTGAAACACACAGTTACTGTGTTAGGTAAGAGACTGCCTCTCTTCTCTGTTCCTCAGCAGTGGATAGCTAGCTACCTTTTCCTGGACTCTGAAAGTCCTACTCAGGCCCATCCAGCTTTCTCCAGACCTACTTTACTGTGTTCACTTAAAAGAAGCGTAGGTCACAATCCTTTTCACTTAAGATTTTGACTAAGAATCTGTAGGGCAACCAACTGCAAAGAACAGACCAAAAACTAAAAACTCCCAAACTGATAATATTGTACATAAAATAGGAGACAATTCAACTTTCTGAATGAATGAAGTAATAAATATCAAAGGTATATGAGAAGAAATTCCATAGAGCTATGGACCTATAACTTTAAAAATTCTCCTAGAATATCAGAAATAGTTCTAGAAATAGTGATACTTGAAGGTGAAATGACAATGTGACACAACCACACCCCCATCTTGAAAAAGTTTTGAAATATTCTATAATCCCACCCCTATTGATATTTACTGCTTATTGAACAACTAAGGCCAGTGAAAGATTTGAAATTCTCTAGGTATTTTGGGGTGTAAAGTAAGTTTGAAAATAATGACTGTGAATTAATGGGGCTAATTTCTGTGTATGACTCATGGAAATTCATCACATTACTTTGGTTATGAGCCGAGATCACAGGCACTGGCAAATTTCTTTATCAGAAGAGAATTACTAGCTAATTAATGAATTAGAGAACTGTTCATGTTCTTAATGCCCAGAAGTACATTAAAAAGTGCTTATCTTTCAATGTATTTTATACTTTATGCCAGGAGCATGTTAAAACAATTCTCTCACAGAAGACGGGATGAATAAAGACTAATAGAAAATTCTGAAATAAAATCAAAACAATACTTTTAATATTACACTTAATGTCACAAATAGTAAGCCAAACCTACACATTTTTGTCATAACTTTTTATAAACATCTGTAATTATTACCCTAGCATAAAATACATCTTTTGCATCACTGAAATAGTTTCAGATTTAATAAGCATTATTTTGTTTCTTTTTATATTTAACATCATTAAATATGTTAAAGAGATATATAATTTGATTAATAATTTCCCTGATCATTTTAGTGCCTCTTTATTTATTTTATTTGAGCTCTAACTACATACCGTTATATTGTAGCTGGGACATTTGAAGAATGTAAATGTCTCTAAAAATATCATTATGGTACAGGTTATTTAAATGTATAGTTCTTTCTATTCTGATATTTATATCACACAATACTCTCCTACATTATACGCTAATTAAGGACTTTCATCAATTTTTCAAAGAGCCAGTATCAATAGTCATGAATTAGCATAAAATGAACTACCTTTAATCTTACAATGATTATGTTGGTCAGTGTGAAGAAAGTAACCCTCTCTTCAATATAACCGAATCTTGTAAGATAGTCGTTTCATTTAGCAGATTATAACATGGTGTCCTATAATGTTGGCTGGATTTCAACCAAATGACTCTGTAGATGCAAAAGACTTAATATCCTATTAGCAACCCTGTGAGTCATCTAGTCCCTCCGGCTTGTTTCTAATCATAGCTTCTAATATTACATGTAATATTGGAATGTGTACATAAAAAATTTAACAAATTGAAACTTGAATAGTCAAAATATATACTAGGTAAAAGCTCTCCTGCAGATCACAATTTGCTTTATTGTTTTTCATATACCTATGCAATCCATTTATTACATTTAGTTTAAAAAACACAGATTTTATAGCTAGCGTATCTGTCACTGAAAAATTATATTTTCAAGTAATGTATGCTATCTCAGGATAAACACAAACTGGCTTGTAAAATACAATCTACTAGCTAAGCATGGCTTAAAGGATTACCATACGTTTATATTACCTCTAAATGCTAATACTTACTTCTGAGGAGATTATCCATAGATGATAACCAAGAAGATAGGGAAATACAAATAAATTGTGAAGGATTTCCATCTTAGCAGAAAGACATCTTTTGAATAGCACATATCAAAGCCCTGAATAGTTCTATTAACATTTGAATGACAAGAATGAACATGTTGAAGAAATACTAGGAATAGTCTTAAAATGAAAACAACAATGTATCAAACATTGTCCACATATCTAAAAATATCTTATCATAAATTTAGACACTTGAAATAAAATTTCACAAAGAATCACAATTAAATAAAAATTTTCTGCTCACCATTACCCACAGACAAGCATGCGAACGATGAAACATTATCTTGAACATAAAAAGAACAGTTATCTTCTGCTGACAGGATAAACTACTCCATGGTAAAAAAGATGGTGCTTGTAAAAAAGCATGTCATTTAGTAACAGACTCTACAATTACTTCCATCCTCTGACAGGAATTAAATGATTTATTATAAATACATCTAATCAATTTCGATCAGTCTATGGTCATGCTACTGAGACTTCTAGGAAAATACTCCTTTTTTGATGAGAAATACACATAATAATTCATTAAAAGGTACTTGCTAAAGTTATTGATGTTAATTCCATAAAACCACTTTACCATAAATATGTGTATTATAGATTCTATATTGGCCTCTCAGGTGAGATTTTTGTTGAAGTATTTATGGTGCTTGTGATATCAAAAAAAAAAGTCTTTCAGTATAAAATATAATAGTGAAATTAGAACTAGTATAAGAGGGAAATCTAGAACCTGTTGAAAATGAAAGACTTCTAGAAATATCAAACAATGTTGTTGAAATTAGTTAAGGGAAAGAGTAAATAAATAATCACTGTGTCCAGGCAGGTACATGAGTATGTAAGAGAACGTGGAATTAGAAATGAAGGTGACTCTCTGGTCACATATTGTGAGCATATTTTGGCTTTTATAGATTGCCAGTGGTAGAAAATAAGTCCTGGTCATAAATATTAGAAAGTTGTGAAAAAGGCAATAAGACAGTATTTAATATTTTAATTGTTGTAAGGTATCTTTTTTCAAATGAAGTTTTTCAAGAAGTATAATCATAAAGATAGTATGAAGAAATTAAATTTGTATTAGTTAAAATAAGGACTGCCAATATCCATGTAAGATAGGATTGTCAGTACTTATTAAAATCAAAAATGTTATTCTAAATGGACACGTTTTTGAAATTACAATGGATAGCATATTTATTTTAGCCTGAATTGTTTAAAATATGTTTGTTCTTCAATACAATGTCCCTCAAGGCAAATTTAAAATATTCCGCAGAATTAATTTCCATTTTTAAGTGATATTCAGTGACTCCAAGGAACTTCAATGTTTAAACAAGTGCAATGTTCATGTATAGTGGGAATTTTTTTTCAGGGTTTAAGTAATTTAAATCATCCCTAACACATATTTTAAAAAATGGAGTTTCTCTCCTCTTGTAGTCTCAGTCAATAACTATAATATGTTGATCAAATAAATCATTAAGCAATTGATAATAAATACAACCTGTCTATTGCAAAAGAGATTTTAATATTCAGTTTTCTTTGCTATTTTATGCATTCTCCTTATTCTATTAAGTTTTTAAAGAGCAAAATAAGATATGACATTTTAAATGTCATTATTTAAGTCCCTTTTTTTTTAGTAGTTAAATACAACCAAAGAAACCAGCCTGGATATAGAGAAAAATAAGCAAAATTGGGAGGTGCCTGTGACTAAGTGAGTAAGGCGCCAGCCCCATATACTAAGGGTGGCGGGTTCAAACCTGACCCTGGCCAAACTGCAACAAAAAATAGCCAGGTGTTGTGGCGGGCACCTATAGTCCCTGCTACTCTGGAGGCTGAGGCAAGAGAATCGCCTAAGCCCAGGAGTTGGCGGTTGCTGTGAGCTGTGACGCAAGAGCACTCTACTAAGGGCGACAAAGTGAGACTCTGTCTCTAAAAAGAGAAAAAAAAAGGCAAAATTGAATAATAAAAGTTAATTATTAAAGTGTGATAAGTGAGACATCTGATGCCATGGCCATCATTCCCTGTTGACCAAGTTCTGTGGCTATACCACTATGACAGTGGTTCTCAACCTTCCTAATGCCACACCCCTTTTATACTCTTCCTGTGGGTCAACCCACAGGTTGAGAACCACTGCTCTAGGATGATGCCTTCTAACTGGAGTGTGATAGGATGTCTGCCGTTTTCCACAGCTGACGTGTCCAGAAGAACTGGAGTCTTATTTGGCAATTCATATTTTTTTAATCTTTTAAACTTTCTTCCCATATTCTTTTCATAATATTTTAAATTTCATTCTCTTCGCTTTCTGAGTAAGTTTGAGAAAGGTAGGTAAAGAGAAGAGAACTCCCCCCTCCCTTTCATGCTGCGAAGTGCCTTTTAATAAGGCATGCTCCTGGCATATTTCAGTTCTTCAAACCAAGAGGATGCCTTATGATGTTTGAAGCAAACCATAAAGAATTTCTTTTTCATTTTTTAATTTCAGGTTAATATGGGGGTAGAAATGATTAGAATACATTGTTTGCATTTATTAGGTAAAGTTCAACTTACAGTTGAGCCCTTAACCCAGGGGGTGGGCTGCCCACCTTTCCATGGTGCCCATTAGATGACTGTTTACTAATCCCCCTCCATTTTTCTCTCTCCCCTTTCTTTTATTCTCCCTACCTTCCACTTGATTTAATTTTGTTTTTCTCTCATGTGGGGGTTCATCTATTGGTTTCATATTAGTATTGGATAGATTGGATATTTGCTTTTCTATTCTTGTGATATTTTACTAAGAATAAAGTTATTCAACTCCATCCAGGTAAATACAAAAGTTGTAAATTCTCCATATATATATATTTTTTAGGTAAAAGTGACATTTTATTTATTGAGGAAAAACTATTAGAATGTCAATAAATTTTTCATTAGAATCCATGGAGGTTGGGAGAAATTGGCACAATTTCTTTTAAACATTGTCGAGCAAAATTCTATATCCAGGAAACATGACTTTAGGAATGAAAGGAAATCAAGGTCTTGTCCAAAGAAGGTGAAATTTACCACCAACAAGCCTACCTTAAAAGAATGTCTAAAGGGAGTTATCTAAACAACAAAAAAATGATATAAGAAGGATTCTAGAACATTAGGAGAGAAGATAGAACAAAAGAGTAAAAATACAGTTAAATATGATAGACTTTTCTTTACTTTTCAGTTCTAAATTATGTTTGTTGAAACAAAATCATAATACTATTCGATGCAATTCTCAAAGTATGTATAGCTGAATAGTATTAACCCACTTATTAGTTAATGGGCACTTGGGTTTACATCTTGGCAACTGTGAATTGAACTGCAATGAACCATAAAGAATTTCTATCAGGACCGATATGATTTTGAAAATCACTTTTCACTAGTGACTCTTCCTAACAGTCAGATAGTAAGTTTATCGAATTTGAATTTCTGTGTAAGGGGCATGATCACATTTAAAAAAAAAAAAAAAAAGCTCTGTGGAAAAGATAGCAATATGTACACAGAACTGAGAATATCTACCATGATTGGCTAAGATAAAGTTGCTACATTTGTGGCATTATTACCATTGTAACCAGATGAGGATTATGAAAAGTTTGATGTCAATGGCTCAACGGTGGGCCGGTCCTGGCATTAGTTACTCTCACCTGCATCCACATCGCATTGATTCCAATACTCCGTCTGCTGCTAACTTTTCAGTAATAAGATAGTTAGTTGGACTTACTATTTCTTTAAACTAAAGGAATTTTCTCATTAGGATTAGATAGCAGAAAATTAATAACCCTGAAAACATCTCTAAAAGAAAATGATGATGACAACTTTTCTTGCAACTCATGTGGATAATCTTCTTACACAACTAAATGTATTCTTCTAAATAGCTAACATATTATATAACTAAGTTACTGCAAAAGAGTCAGAAGTTGCTCCTCTCAATATTTACAACAACAAATGCACAAATTTATTTTAATTTGGGGGGGTGCTGCTCAGAGAATTATAAATCAGTTGTTCTCAACCTGCCTAATGCCACAACCCTTTAATACAATTCCTGTGGTCATGACCCACAGGTTGAGAACTGCTGGTATAAATGCATATGGACTTTTTTTCCCCCTCCAATCCTCATGAAGACATTACTTATCATATTATGTAGACATGAAAAATGGCAAAACTAGATTTAAATTCCTATCAAAGCATGAGAGGATTTTATAATAATTTACTTGCTTTATGCCAGATGCTATGGCTCAAACCTGTAATCCTAGCACTCTGGAAGGCCAAAGCAGGACTGCTTTTTTTCGGGAATTGGAGATCAGCCTGAATAAGAGCAAGATCCTGTCATCTCTACTAAAACAGAAAAATTAGCTGAGTGTTATGGCATATGCCTGTAATTAAATTACTCAGGAGGCTGAGGCTGGAGGATCACTTGAGCTCAGGGGTTTGAGGTTGAAGTGAGCTAAGACATCACCACTGTACTCTACCCAGGGCAAAACAGTGAGACTCTGCCTAAAAATAAAAAGAAAATTGTCTCAAGCCTGTAATCCTAGCACTCTGCGAGGCCAAGGCGTTGTGGCAGGCTCCTGTACTCCCAGCTATTTGAGAGGCTGAGTCAAGAGGATCACTTGACTACAAGAGTTCAAGATTGTTGTGAACTGACACCATGGCATTCTACCAAAAGTGACAAACTCAGACTCTGCCCCCCCCAAAAAAATATTAGTTGCTTTATGCTTTAAATTTAATCTAAAAATATAATAATATGAGTTGTCTTAAATGATCACAAAAGTACCAAAGGTTTCACCTGGATAGTAATCCTTTTTATATCAGTTAATATAGTCTAGCTTGTGCCATGATAACAGTCATCCACCAAATTCAAGAAACTTAATACAAGGCCTATTTCTCCACTTACAGAATGTTTACTATGGGTCTGGTCTAGTTTATAGGCAATTGTCCTCCATATTCGCAGCAAATTGGGTGATGGAGGCAACTTAGTCTGATAATGTCTTCAACATTTTATACTTGTGCTATCAAAATATATGACCCCTTATTTGCTGACACAGGGAAAGAGCTCTGGAGAGAAGCATATTAAAAATTGAATGTTCTTTCATTAGTTACATAAGTTTGGCAGGGATTAGACCTCTAACAATCATTACATTTCTAAAAAATGAATATTACTTTTAAAAAGTGTAGGGTTGCCAGTTTAGCAAATAAAAATACTGTATGAGACATATTTATATTAAAATCATTTTGTCTTTTTTTGATATTCAAATTTAGATGGTGTCCTGTATTTTATTTGGAAATTCTATAAAATATGAAATGTTGATAGCATTTTTGTTTTCTTATTATAGTAACACAGGAATAAATAAAATATACACCACAGCAAATTCTGCTGTGATCTTTTTGTAATATTAACTTATCTAAAAAAGCAAAATATAACCAATTATTTTGCTTTAATAAATTTTATAACACTTTTCAA
The DNA here is from genome assembly GCA_963573935.1 of Arctocebus calabarensis. Classification (NCBI taxonomy): domain Eukaryota; kingdom Metazoa; phylum Chordata; class Mammalia; order Primates; family Lorisidae; genus Arctocebus; species Arctocebus calabarensis. The sequence goes on along the minus strand of CAUYON010126510.1, from coordinate 18,054 downwards.
ATAAGAGAACCCAAGAGAGGATGTAGTTTATAGTTTAAAAGCAGATTTTTTTTTAATAATGTGATTTCATAAAAATTCCCAAATTCAATAAAGGAATTATTTTCACAAATAAAAGTTTTATTATTTCATGGTATTAACAGCTTAAGTAAAATACAAAAGTAAACAGATAATTATTCATATTTAATAATATAATGTAAGCCTTTTTAGCACTTTTGATTCTTTTTATGAAAATTGTAGTGGCCTGAAAGAGAAATCTGATATTCGCTCCACTGCCTATCCCATCTCTAGAGTATTCTTATTTAAGTGATTTCCAGGCAGTGACTTAAGCTCTGTAAAGAACCTGACTCAATTAATAGGACAGAGTCAAAGCTCAGAGACGAATAAGATTTAAAGGGGAAGTTTATATTTATGAGATTACCTTGAAGTGATTCAGTTACTTTTCTTCACATAAACATGTATACATTTTTCTTATCTTTGAAAGTGAATAATTAAACACAAGGAAGGAGAATGAAGGACCCCATGGTTGAACTAATGTACACAGCTATGATTCAATAAAAAAAAAAACAATAAATTCATATACTGGTTTAAAAAAAAAAAAAAGAAGGACAGATGTTTATTCCTGTTGGTTATTCTTTTACTAACCCATCTTAATTAAGAACATATTTTCCCAGACAATCCATACCCAACCACCCCACACTGGTTTCATGTGTAGTCAGTCACATGAACCCCCCAAAAAGTCAACTCAAAACATGAGTTGTGGGGTGGCCCACTATCACATGCTATTATTTCCTGATGAGATGCATGTAGGAATCGAGAGTAATGTTTAGAAAATTTTTTAGAAGCTTTGATGGCCATTTTTTAAATTTTTTAAAATTTCAAATTAATATTGGGATACATAGCCATTTAATAAATTAGTGCTGTGATATTAATTTATTATTTTTCAAAAGAACTATATTTCATATTTCTTTGCTGTAATTTATCTTTAGTTATTTACATTCTATTGAGTCATAATGAATTGGACACAGTAATAAATAACAAATTTATAAAAATATTGTCCTTCACTAGGAAAGAATCACTGCTGTGTGGCAGTCCTTGGGTAGACAATCACTTATGTACATTGATTGTTGGCAGAACAAGTAAAAATTATTATTAGAGGATAAAATATTTAATATTAAATAGTATATCAACAAGAATTATAAATATGCTGACTGTGCAAGAAGACAGAAGAAGTTATATTAAAAAGGGTGACACCTGTGGCTCAGTGAGCAGGGCACTGGCGCCATGTACCAAGGGTGGCAGGTTCAAACGCAGCCCTGGCCAAACTGCAACAAAAAAAAAAGGAAAACAAATTATATTAAAAAGAGAACTGTAAGAAGGAAGGGGTTGGGTGCTCTGACTTGATGGGCACAATGTAGTGATGTATGGCACACCTTTTGGGTGCAGGACACAACTCTACCTAACATTCAAATATTGTACTTTCACATTAATCTGGAAAAAAAAAAGGCATCTCAATCAAAGTTTGAGAGATGAAAATAAGAATACCTTAAATGAAAAAGGAATTGAATACTATTAACTGAAGCTTATTTTGCTAAGTAGAAAAGAACAGTGGAATTGAGCACATAGGAATAAAAGTACTGTAGATGAAAAAAAGTGAAAAAAAGATTGAAACAGTAAAAAGCACCTCAGGCATATGGAGAACAATATACAGTGATAGAAAATACATAACTTGATGTCCTGGTGAATAAAAGAGGTCGCAGGGAAATAAAACTATTTGAAAAAATGAAGATTATATATTTTTCAGGGTGTGGAATTCTGTAAACCTTCAGGTTCAAAAATTACCACAAATCACAAAACACATTATCGTTGTTTTGTATTGAAAAAACAAAGCAAAATGTTTCACCTTGAAATAATATACCCAATTAAACAATATTTTTTAAATGAAGACAAATTTTTTTTTCTAGGAAAACAGCAGTAAATATGCTTCATTAACATTATGAGTAATTCTTGTCCACACGGCAAGAAATATTTATAAAATTTCTTCAGGCAGAAGGGAAATGATCTCAATTGAAAATTTCAATACACATACAGGAATAAAGCATGTTAAAAATGATAAATATCTGGATATACGTAAAAGACTTTTTAAGCTCTTCATTTTAATTAACAGTATTAATTTGCAAAATAAGACAACTTACTGTAAAGTTTTAAGCATATATATTATATATATAATTTAAATATATGGAAACAATAAAACAAAGGATAAGAGAAGAAAATGACACTATATTATGTTTCTTACATTGTATGAACATGTTCAGAAAATAGATTATGACAATTTAAAAGTGCACATTATATACCCTAGAACAAAGATTAAAAATTAAGACAGGCTAATTAATAAGGCAATACTAAAAAAGGAAACTAGAATTTTAAAATACTCAGCAAATCCAAAAAAGGCAAAAATAAAGAAAACAGAGTGATAGCACAAACACAAAAGAAATATATTAAATTTAATTCCAAAAGTATTAACTTCAAATTATGTTAAATATAAATGGTTTAAAAATGCCCAAGATACACAAACATTGTCAGATGAAATAAAAATTCATGACTCAAATTTCAACTGCCTAAAATTATCATAATTGAAATACCATGAAATAGATACATTAAATTTTAAAAAGTGATGAAAAAAGTATGCTATGCAAAAAATAATCAAAATGAAGCCGAGTGACTATACTAATGTCAGACAAACTATATATTTTGTTTTAATATACTACAGAATTTTGGAATTTGGGATGTTATTTCATTTTTATATATGATAGACTATTAGAAAAGACAAACTTTAATTTAGAAAATGTAATACTTTTAAGGAGAAAAATATCCAGAAGAAAAATTTTAACATTTTTTTCTTGATTTTTTTAATCAAGAAAACCCTTCTAATGAGTATATTTTTCATAACAAAGCTTAAAATACACATAAAACTGATATATCAAAGGATAACTAAATAAATTCATAGTTACAATTGGAGATTTCAATATACATGTCTAAATACTTGATAAGACACACAGCCATAAAATTAATAAAGATGTGAAATACCCGAGCTACACTATCAACAGGTTGAGTTAATAACACTTATATAATATCAATCCCAAAATTGGAAAATACATATTCTTTACCTTGTGAATGGTGTAGTTACCAAAACAGGCCACTTCTTGAACTGTAATTCAAATCTCAAAACTTTAAATATTTTGAATTACACAGAGTATGTCATTTTGTTGCAACAAAATTAAATTAGTAAACATTAACAGAGATAGACTTATCATACATAATTGCGTCAAAATTTGAAAGTAGAGACTAATAATATATAACCGCCCCCAAATCTGAAAGTGGAAAAGACCTGTGATTATCGTCCCAGCCCCAAACTGTACTCACAGAGCAGGAGCATCACTCTTAGAAAAGTGGGCCCCTGTCCCTGCCTCAAGCACTAGTGTGTTGTTACAGTAGTACATGGGGCCATATATATAAATACATTGAGAGAGAGACAGAGAGCAAACAAGCATACCAAATAAATGTATGCACGTTTTAAGAAAAGAAAAAATGCCGTAAAATTATAATACATCACATTAGACTTTTGCAATTACAAGAGATATACAATACAATATGTTAGTATATATACTAATACAAATGTTACTATATACAATAGTTTTCTCCTTTCTTAAAATGTGCATACATTTTTTTGGCACCCTCTCTACGTACAGCATGTACATATATATTATGTATATATATTACATAATATATACATGCATATACTCCATATACTCCATAATACATACATATACCATGCATATATACTACATATTATATTATGCATATATACTACATACACATACACATATATAGTGTATTTAAATATACATTGCTATGGGAGAAGCAGGCTATAAGAATTGAGCTTCGTAGTTTTTTTCTAATGGAACTGACTTTATTTTGAAAATAAAGTGATTACATTTAACCTATCAGTTTTGTCAAATTAAATGAAGACGATGGTGGTAAACAATTAGCAGGACACAACAAGTGACAACATCACAACATGAATGAAACTCCATGGCAGCAAGAAGCAAATTTAGAGAGCAGCTAGAAGTTTAATAGAAAGAATCAGAGACTGTAAAAGAGTCCTCCTGGGATCAAAGCGAGTTCCAGAGACGGACCTCTTAGACTACCTCAGCAGGGGATTACAGTTTAACTAGTGAACAATTTATGCTCAGGGCACTATCTAAAACAACTGAGTAATTAGCTAGCAAGTAGTGGAGGCTCACAGCTATGTGTAATACTAATACTCAAGACATACTAGCCAGTAGTTTAACAAGAATATAAGGGAATGAGAGTCAAAAGAACCAGGGTAAATCCTGTCATCTCTGGAGCATGAGGGTCGGGTTTACTGGATACCTGGCCAGAGTGGTATGTGTCTTCTGAAAGGTACCAACAGAGGCTACAAACTTCAGGGAAAATAGATGTCATGGAAATAATCCATCGAAGTCACTAATCAAAAAACAGACATACAAGCAAGCAACAAGCCCTACAAGGGCAGGAGAATTATTGCAATACATTATGTAAAATGTCTCACTTTCAACAAATTATTGTGATATGCAAAGAAACAGGAAAATATGATCCATGCATGGAGGGGAAAAAAATGCAAGCAGCAGAAATTATCTTTGTTAGACTCAACAGAAATAACAATCAGATCTGTTCTTATAGATCCGTCAAACTAAAAGATATGTTTAAAGAATCAAAAGAAGGAATGATTATAATATCTCATCACATAGAGACTTATCAATAAAGAGATACAAAGTTTTTAAAATAATAGAATGGAAATTCTAGAGTTAGAAAATATAACCAAAATTAGAAATGTATCCGAGGGGTTCAACAATATATTTGAAATGGCAGATATAACAAATAACAATCTTGAAAATAGATTTGTACATAAAAATTATGTGACTGTTAAGAACAAAGAAAAAAATGAAGAAAAATAAACAGAACTTTAGAGAAAGATGTGAGAGAACAATAAGGGTACAAACATGTATATAACGTGAATCCTTAAGAGAGAAAAGAAATAAAGGGACAGAGAAAATATTCAAAGAAATTGTGATAATCCCAAATTTGTCAAAAACATTAATGTATATATTCAACAAGATCAATAAACTCCAAGTTAGATCACACTTAGACATTTTATATCTAAATGTGTAAAGTCAAAACCAAAGAGAAAATCTTTTTTTTTTTTCTTGAAACAGAATTTCACTATGTTGCCCTCAGTAGAGTGCTATAACATCTCAGCTCACAGCAACCTAAAACTCTTCCGCTTATGCAATTCTCTTGCCTCAGCCTCCCAAGCAGCTGGAACTACAGGTCCTGCCACAACACCTGGCTATTTTTTTGTTGTAGTTTTCATCTTTGTCTTTAGCCAGCCCGGGCTGGATTTGAACATGCCAGCCCCCAGTGTATGTGTCCAGTGGCCTTGCCACTGAGCTACGGGCACTGAGCCCAAAGAGAAAATCTTAAATCAAAAACAGACAATGAACTTGCCATATGCAAAAAAATCCAAGATTAATGGTTCACTTTCAGGAAGGACAGTGATACAGTATATTCAAAGTGCTGAAAGGAAAAAAAAAATTACCTAGCAAAACTCGTATCTAACAAGAATATCTTTCAAATACAAAGACAAAATAAAACATTTTCAAATACTCAAACTTAAGAATATTTGTTAAAAGCATACTTGACTTACGAGAAGTAATAAAGAAAGTTATTACAGAAAATGAACCCAGATAGTAATTTGAATTCACATAAAACTAAAAGCAATAAAGGCTATTACATTGCTAAAGTATAGAAGATGAGATAATTGAATATTTACCCTCTCTTCTTACCTTAAAATGCATTAAAAAATTGTTAAAAAAGGGGGGGGCGCCTGTGGCTCAACTCTGGCCAAAAACCGCAAAGAAAAAAAAAATTGTTAAAAACATGAAACAATATGCACTATAATATTAAAATGCTAAAAAAGAAAAAAGCTTTCAACCTAGATTTTTTCAATATAAATTCCCCATTAAAACATGAGTAGTGTGTTGATAATTAAAAAGGACAATAAGTAAAATTTTTTTTTAAATTATCAAAATTATCAAATCTAATCTAGCTATACAAATAAAAAGATGAATTCATTATGTCTGAATTGATTTCATACAATGAATGCTAGGGCAATTAGGCATCTAAACATTTGAAAAAAGAATCAGTGCAAATTATCACACTCACCACAAATGGAGAAAAACAGTCAAAATATTTCAGATTACAAAAAATATTTCATAAAAGTCTAAAATTATTCTTGGCTAAAAAATATATCTTATTAACATTGGAATTTTAATAAATGTCTATAAGAGAACTTAATAGTCAATACTTAGCAATAAAATTTTTTAAACTTTCCCTTTGAAATTGAGAAGAATAGATATTTTCTAACTATCTCCAATTCTATTGAACACAGCATTAAAAATTCTAGCTAATATGATATGGTAATAAAAATGAATAAGTGGTATATGATTTATTAAAGAAGAAAATAAAGGCTGTTATTATTTTCAGACAACCTGATTTGGATCATAAAATAGGTATACAAATTAATGTAGAAGAAATGTAATTGGCTCGGTGCCTGTGGCTCAATGGGCTAAGGCGCCACCCACATACACCCAAGCTGGAGGGTTCGAATCCAGCCCGGGCCCACCAAACAACAATGATGGCTGCAACCAAAAAATGGCCGGGTGTTGTGGCGGGCGCCTGTAGTCCCAGCTACTAGGGAGGCGGAGGCAAGAGCCTCGCTTGAGCCCAAGAATTGGAGGTTGCTGTGAGCTGTGATGCTACAGCACTCTATCCAGGGTGACAGCTTGAGGCTCTGTCTCAAAAAAAAAAAAAAGAAAGAAATGTAATTACACCTCAGATTGTTTTAGGAATAAGTTCATAAATGCCCAAGGCCAAAAATTATTGAAAATGTTTCAATGTTAGAAAACCTAAAAGTGCTCCCATCATTTTTTCTTCTTGTCATAACTAAGATTCAAATAATAAAAAAGTATCTGGAAATAATAGAAAATTAAGGAAGAAAAAGAGAAGGAAATTACTTAATTTTTCAGTCATTCATTTATGCATTCACTAATCCAACAAAAATTATCTAGTTCTTATTTTGTTCAGAGTACCATTTGAAGAATTGAAAATATAATAACGAAGAAAAGCAAAAATTCTTATCCCCATGAAGTTTATGCTTGAGTAGATATTAGATATTAAATAGTCCATAGTTTTTAAAGATGATAATAAAAAACACTGAATTAAAGTTTCATGATCAAATAAGAATTTTTACCAAAGGTTGCCTGTAGCAAGGTTTGTAAATCCATTAATGTAATTTAGTATTATATCCAATTCAAAGGAAAAAAAATTTTAATCATATTGAACATGCTGAAAAAATTTTGGTAAATAAAACTAAATATTGATCCCATATAAACATCTTTATCAAACTATGAATAGAAGGAAACATCTTTATTTTGACCTAGAATTGTCAATATAGCCCCTCTGCCAAGGAGAAAGAGGGGTGAATGTGAAACTTTAGCAAGCATTCTATTAAATATTAACACTTTGGAAACATTCCCATGCTGGTAAAGAATTAATTAATGATAATGATACTCATCATCAGTAATGTTATGTAGGTTACAGCCAATGCAAAAAGACTAATTAAAAAAATAAACTTTAGAAAATAAAATAAATAAATAAATAAAAATAAATTTTGGGAATGAAGGGACAAAAATATAATGATTTGCAGATGATATAATTTTTCTTCTTTAAAAATTCAAAATAAAAATCAATACATGTATTAAACTATGAAAATTAAGAAAAGTGTCAGTAGACACAAAGAAGTCTTTCCAAAGTTCAAGAACCTTTTATAAAATGGTCTAGTATTTGCATATAACCTAAGCAAGCATGAACTCTCGAAAATATTATATCATCTGTAGATTCTGTACAATGCCTCATACAACGTAAACATTATGTAAATAGTTGTTACACTGGATTTTTTTACTTTTATTATTGTATTATTATTTATTTTTTTAATCAAATATTTTCAATTCATGGTTGGGTAAATCCACAGATAACAGAACTTTGAATACAGAGAACTGACTGTAGATAATTTAGTGGAAAGATTCTGATTCATCAAGCAGGACAACCACTACGACATAAAAAAGAAATAAACCCTCAAGTGCAAGGTTTTACATGATACAAATCAAAACCTTGAGACATAAAATGAGTTATGAGTGAATTGATGGAGAAACAAAAAATAATTGTAAAGGTATTATCTACTTAGGCTTGATGAGAAGCAAGTAGGTGTGGAAAAAGTTGTCAGGCTAATTCTCATTCTCTTCCTTGGGCACCTTTGGTTGGTGAATTTATTTTATGTGTTTTCTTAGAACAAGCACATTTTCAAGCAAAGAAAAATCATTTAAAAGGAAAAAGGCATAAAGTACATAAGATGGATTTGATTTATCTTAAACTAGAACAATAAAGAGAATCTCAAAGAGAAAAACCTGACTCCATAACAGACTCATGTAAAAAATATAATAACTTAAATAATAATAATCTGGACATACAGTTTGGCAACATGCAAATGAACCCTATCTATCAATTTGACCTGATTTAGATATTTGTCCATATTGGTACAAATGCAATTTGTTCTACTTACAAGTGAGCTTCCTTGAATTTTAGGTATCTAAATTTCTGGAATATCTAGATATTTAGACATTTGGAACTAAAATTAGAAGGTTTTTGATTCCAGGGTGGCATAAATTGGTTTATTTTTCATTCTGTTTCATAATTAATAAGGCTTGCTTACTTCTCTGTATAATTATCCATTGCTAGTCTTTGAATGTTTGTCCCCACTGAAACATATTAAAACTTAATCCTCAATGCGTCAGTATTGAGAGAGGTGATTGGGTCTTGAAGACTTTGCCCTTCAGTGAATTAATCCATTCATGGATTGATGGATCATGGATTAATAGGTTATCATGGGAGTGGGACTGGTGCTTTTACAAGAGGAAGCCAGACTTGAGCTAGTTCACTGAAGACCCCTGGTCATGTGTCTCTCTAAACTGTCTCATGACTCTGCAAAGAATTCCTACCAGAGGGCGGTGCCTGTGGCTCAAAGGAGTAGGGTGCTGACCCCATATGCCGGAAGTGGTGGGTTCAAGCCCAACCCAGGCTGAAAATTGCAAAAAAAAAGAATTCCTATGAGCAAGAAGTCCCTCACCAAAGGTAGCCCTGACCTTGGACTTCCCAACTCTAGAACTGCAAGACATTTCTTATCTTTATAAATTACCCTATCTCAAGCATTCAGCTATAAAAATAGAAAATGAACTAACATTAATCCTTTTTCTAACTCTCATAGTCTAACTTCAACCTTAAATAAGAAAGAATATGTTTGTCATTTCCCTTTGTAATAATATATTTTTTCTAATTTTAATATCAGGTATATCCAGATGAAGTATAATGATTTAGAAGTATTACTTCTTTTTCTATTGTCTGTAAGGTTTGGCATGAGCTCTATTTTGACATTATCTTCTATTTTTATTTATAAATATTAGTTGTCTATTTTTTGAGACTTTGGGGAAAAAAAGAAGTTAACTGATGACTCCATACTGAACCTCAGAGTCAAAGCATTATATAATAAACATACTCTTATCTGACAATGTGAATGTTACCTTTTTTGCATTATTATTATTACTGTTCAATATTTCATTGCAGCAATTGTCTGATTTCTTTACTGAATGTATTACTTTCGTTCTTTAAGAGGTTTTTGTTTCTAATCCTTATCTTAAATATTGTTATTGTTATTAAATTTTAAGCCTTTTTAATGTAAAAAGTGGAAATCAAATAAACACATGTATATGTAAAAAAAGAATTTGATTCAACTAGCTCATTTTTATAAAAATATACATTCTAATATACAGTCTAACATTCAAAATCTACAAGAGAATGCAATCTTATCCCAAATATTTAAATGAGAAGCCATTTTTAATAGAGAGTATTTCAAGTGTAGTATTTAATAATTATTAACTGTTCGATTATTCAAAAACCTTTTCTTCTTAAAATCAGGGAATTGACTGATATGGACGGAAAAGATAAAATATAGCAAATTTTTAGAGGAAAAGAAACCGTATACATTCTAGATAATCAGGGACTAATCTACCCAGAATTTAATACAAATTGGTCTCAGTTTAGTACAGGACATAATTTAAAGGTGACTCAGCAATTTCACTACTAGTCAATGGTCAAGCAGAATTCATAAATGAATAAAGTGGATACAGAAGGAAACAATGTAATCCTCCCATTATACAGAAATGTATTCAGGCTGTTATGTAATGGTCTTCTTCTCTGTGACTTGACGTGGTATGTACAACATAAATAAGGAATCCAGAGGAACAATGAAATTGGTGAAAAGCCCAGGTAAAAGGGTTTATCTAAGAAGGTTTACAGGAATGACTCGGTCCATGAGATTTCCAAGGACGGTGACAGCCAACTTCAAGGAAATGTGAAAATATTATTGTTCAAATGCTGACAAGCACAGAGACAGGGTCTGAAGGAAGAGCAGGAAGGAGTGAGGTTAGATGACCTTACAACTTCTCAGATATAAAGATTATGGGTATCTGGATATCCAAAATTGTTTGTGGCAATGTTGCCATGAAGCACAGAAGAGAATGAAAGATCTTCTGAGGTCACTTAAGTTCTGAAAATACCTCGTAATCTATATGCATGCATGTGTGTGTTTATAAATACCACATATCTGGACCTATAAAGCGTCCAGATATGTGGTATTTATCCTTACCAAAATCCTTATTTAACTTTAGTCTTCTAAATTTTAGGCATGATGGAGGCAATAACTGAAATTAAACTTACAATAGGTTATTTCTTTCTAAATATAGTGTAAGATGTTCTAAAGGCAAAAACAAAAAGGAAAAAATGCCATTATTTCTTCTGAGGAGGTCATTGCCAGTGACTCTCCAGAAGAGAGTAACTATATTTGTTTTTATTTTTCCTTTCCACTATATTATCTAGTTGAAAAGGTGCTTGTAATACATGAGTATTTTTATTCTGTCACAGTCCCTGTGAATCCTTTTAGATTATAACTCTAGTGTAATTCTTTAGTTTATATAGAATTTTAAAAATGTCTTCAGCAAGGCCATTCACAATCAACTGAAGTTATGAAGAGTGCTCTATTCTAAAAATTAAAAAAGGAGTTAATTTCTTATATTTTAAAATGTTGTCCTCTTCTCCTTTGCCCCTAAGGTGAAGGTTATGGAAGGGTTTTGCAATGCTACTACTTAGCTGAAATGCTAAAATGTTTGAGTGCCACCTCCTTTACCTCAAAACGGAAACTCAAGTTCCAGTCACTAAGTAATAAATGTGTAGAATGCTGCATTCTGTTGCTAAGGATATAATACAATCAGGAGAGTGGTTTTTGAGCAAGAACGGAGCTGGTGTGTTTACATCTCATTTCTGCAGGGAACCAAATAGCTGAGGACTCGCCTGGTGGTTGGGCGCCTGGAGGTACCACAGTGGGCTGAGGCAGGAGGACAGGCGGGGCTCAGGGCAGAAGGAGAAAATCTGTCTTAATTTGTACTTTCCCCTCAGGCTTCAAATCCATTTTAAAAATGGACTGTAGCAATAACGAAAGGGATTTTCACCCCAATAACACTACCCTTTTGAGTGACAGCTTTGCTGCTTGGGGAAAATTTACCATAATTCAACTGTTTCTATAATGAGGGGAAGCAAATGTAAACTCAGCTACCTAGACCCAGCCATTGAACTTAAGTAATTATTTCCCAATCAAAAAAGAACATCCTGTTTTTCTTTGGCATGCTCTGGTGTCTGTTAGCTTTGCTTTTTATAGCTTTAATTGAAATTTCATAATCACAGAGTTCAAATACAGAACAGATTTGAGTTAGTAATCTGGAACAATATCATTCCCTTAGAGCTCTCTCTCTTTTTTTTAAGGGAACAAAAAATATATATATTCCCAGGCTTTTATTAGACTTTGTGCTTCTCCTGATTCTCCTATAAGACTCTCTGCTCTAAGGATACAAGCTATTAAAGAAAACCCTGAGGCTAAACTCAATAGGGAAGTGAGTGGAAGAGGCAGGTGAGCTCACCTAGATTATGGGTTTAGCAAGTTTATTGAAGAATTTAGAGTGGAAAAAAAATAGTAAGAAAGAAAAGCACTGGGGATTCAGCAAAAGCCAAAACAAATTTGGAGCAAATCTGTTGTGAAGGGATGTGTATTTTTAAAGGAAATGTAATCCATGTTTCTGACTCATTTACAATGACCTTATCAAAATGTCATGTAATGAAAGTTATTCAGGGTCCAATAATTCTTTTGAGCTTCAAAGTAGCACTTCAAAACATTTTTTTTTTTTGGTTGATTATAAATGAACTCACATTCTAAAAGGTCCACCAAGGTCAATAAAATTCTCCAGAGTCATCACATTGAGACAAAATTTAAACTCTGCAATTTTTTTATTTCTATCCTGAGTCATTAAAATGGCTATGGGATGTTTAATTCAGTTGGAGACTAAGGATTGCATAATTGCAGACAATCAAACAAAAATCAAGAAAAAGCCCCTAGGAATAGATGGTTTAAGTTATTTTGCGCATTTATTATTCTTGGTAAAAGCATTACTAAAAATCTCCTTTAACTTTCGTACTCAGGATAATAGTGTTTCTTAATGTTTGCCTGGGAATTAGTAGAAGGTTGGCATAAGACACCCTAATGTTCTATCGGAGTTCTGATATTCTACATTTTTCACATTCTGTATTCTTTACATTAGTCTACTGAGACGCACAGACAGTGAGAGATGGAGATTATTGTGGTGCTAATTTAGTCCAAACCCTGAGAATTGAAATGGAAAATTGCATTAAAAGAAGTTGACATTTTCTGCCAAAGGGGGGCATTCATGTTTGGCAGCAGAATTAGAATGCACTGACACCAAAATTCCTCAAATGGTTCTAAAACTACATGCATAAACTTTCTATAACGTGCTCACTTTTATTCTGAGGATTGTCAAAAATCTACTGTCAATATGGCCAATAAAGTAGTGGGATCATCTCCAGCCCAAGGCATGACAACCTCTTGCTTTGACTATTGCAATTTCCTTATAACTGATTCTCACTTCATTCTTGCCTCTCTACCATCTATTGTCTACAGGCCAACAAGATTGACCCTTTCAATCTACTTACCTCCTTATTTCAAATCTCCATCAATTGTTTTCTGAATATACTTTGTTTCAGTCATCAATATGACCTACAAGACCCTATAATAATCTAGGCCCCATACATGGGCAAGTTATGTGCAGTCAGCCATTGCTGAGTGTGCTCTCACCATACTTCTCCCTTGATGTTCTCAGAGTCACCAGCCACACTCACTCGCTGCTCCTTTGGCATGAAATACTATGCCCCCAGGATGCACTGGCCCATTCTCCTTCATGTCAACTGAACACTGCCTCCATACAGAGACCTGTGCCCTCTTCTCTACCTCAAAAATCTTCGTTTTTACTCTCTCTGCCTTTGCTTTGTTTAGTTTTCTTCCTAGAACTCAACCCTACCTGATAGCATATCTACATGTCTTGACAATTGGTTTATTATCTGTCTTGGTTACTAAAATGTAAGTTCCATGAAGAAAAAGACATTTTGCTCTGGCACACAGAACAGTATGTATTCTGATTATTAAGTATGAAATGTCCCACTTCCATTAGTGCTAAGTTTGACAGCTCTGAAATTTCATCTTAACACTTCTTGGGGTTTTTTTTTTGTTGTTTATTGGTTTGTTTGTTTTTATCACAAAGGTACATCTTCATTCTTTGAAAAGTGTATGTTGAACTGTAATTATCTTTCAAAAAATTTTTAGAGCAATTTTTGTGAAACCGTGGATAAGTAAACAATGTGCACTATTTTCTAATATGAGTTCTGTGCTAGAAACAGTGCAGTGCAAACAGCTTGAAAGATCAAGGAAGTGTTTGGGAAGACATGGCTAGTTGACACCTGGTAGTACATTGATGGTTTGAGAAGTTCTGTTCTGCTGATTTTAATCTTGAAAATGAGCCATGTGGGACAACTGAGACCCAAGTGGGTGATGAAGAGCTAAAAGCTGTAGTGGGAGCGAATCCACCTCAACCTACATGTGAATTAGCAGCAAGGTTTTACTTACTATTCCAACAATATTGGGCCATTTGAAACAAATTGGCAAGGTAAAGAAACTAGATAGATAGGTTTTATATGAATTAAATGGAATTAAGAAGAGACTTTGTGTCAAAGCTTGCCTTTCTTTGCTGTCAGGACATAAAGGCAACCCATTTCAACATCATATGATTACATATTTTAAAAAATGGATTCTTTCAACAATTGCAAGCATTCAGAACAATGACTTGATAAAGATGGAGTGCCAAAATACAGTCCAAAACTTAACTTCATCATGAAAAGCTAATGGTGTCTGTTTGGTGGTCCAGCACTGTTATTACCCACTATAGCTTCATGAAAGCTGGTCAATTGATTACAGATGTCTATTGCAACCAGTTGCACAAGATGATGAAGATGCTTGTGGTTAAGCAGAGGAGATGGGTCAATAGAGACAGGCCAACCCTCTTGCAAGACAATGCTTGACAACATGTCACACAAACAATGCTGCTCAAACTACAGAAGCTGGACTTGGAAACTTTCTGTCGTCAGTTGTATTCACCAGACTTTGCACCAACGGACTACCACTTCTTCCAAGCTTTGGATCATTCTTGCGAGGAAAAACATTCGCTTTTCAACAAGCTGTGGAAAATCCCTTTTGCAATTTCATCACCACTCGCTCTCCAGGCTTCTTTGCTGCTGAGGTGAACAAGCTACCGCTAAGATGGAAAACTGTGTCAACAGCTTAGCCTCTTATTTTAATTAATTGTACTGCTTTTTTGGTTGAGACACAATAAACTAAACATTTTATTTAAAATCAGATATTTTGTATTTAATGACCTAATAGTAGATATAATAAATGCTCTCCTAGTCACTTGTGTACCTGGGGGAAAGCGGATCTCAGTGGAGACCTATGAGGTGTTTATATGAATGTGGTTATAGTGCTCAATTGCTTCTTTGAGCCAATGCAGTCTCTGTATTTGTCCATGACTATTTACACTGATGCACTAAAGTACTAACTAGATCATTGTTGAAGTTGTTTTTGCCTGTTACACTTCAAAATTGTCAGACAGTCCCTCCTCAGCCATCGACCAGTGGCTTAGGTTTTCTCTTCACCTATGAAGGAATTAACTCTGGTCTTTCCAGCTCTCCCAGCCATTAGTCAAGCTTTTCTCTTTGTGGCTTTGCCAATGTAAAAGCAACAATTACAAACATCTGTCACAAAGTTAAAAGAAAATTCATTATGTTTTTACTAAGATGATAAATATTTATTGATCCTCATCAAATGTGAAAGTCTCTGAGATCTGGGAGTCCAGCCTCACCCGGAGCAGACCCCTGCACTTTTAGTCACCCGGTTGGATGGACAATCACCAATGGTCTGGCTGCAGGCCCACAGGCAAGTTTCTGGGAGAGCCTGGTGTTTAGCTGGTAGACAACTCCATTTTCACATTCCATAAGTTTAGTCTTAAAGGTTTATTAACCTCAGAATTCTGTTATACAAATGTCTTGTACCTGCATGTTTATTAATCATTATCAAAAAGAGCTACAATTGTTGCTCAAATCACTAGCAATCATGGGCATTAGAGTTAGCACTGAAAAATGGAGAATTTCTGGGATCTGCTTACTTAATTGTGATGATTTTTGGTATACCAACCAGGAACAAGTGAAAGACCAAAACAAGGTGCTTATTGAGGGTCCTAGGAAATATAATTCAGCAGACATAGAGATGGCTAGAAGCCAAATTGGTAGAAAGAGAAGTAGGGATTTTCAAAAGATGTTGGTAGTGATTAACAAGCTGTTTTGAGAGAACGGTTATGGGTGAAGGCAGCTGGAGTAGCATATGAGTCCATAGTTCATCAGCTGTCACTGCTGATCAGAAGTTACAGTGCTGGAAAAATCCAGCTGTTTTCCAGGTTGTGAGCATGGTGGTTTGGCCCAGGTCAAAGGTTTAAGATAAATTCCTTTTGTCAAAGTTGAAGGTCATATATGCAGTACTTCTTAGAATGGCTTCCCAACTCCACTTTAGAGCTCTAAACCAGAGTGACCATTTTGTATATCACATTTTATAGGTATCATAAAAAATTAAGAAACAAAAGTAGGAGTGATGATAGAGATATCATCTCATTAACAAAGGACTTCTTACGGAATAATGCATTTCCATTATTTAACTTTTCTCAGTTACATATCTAATATCTCTACTGCTATTAGGGCAAAATGGCAGAGTGTATTCAATAATGAATAAAGAATAGTTAATGGTCTTGTTAAAATGATAATAACAATAATAAATTATTCTTGAAAACTTACACAAGCGATTTAAATTTAATAACTTTATTAATAAGAATAGAAAATCATGGTGTATATTACAAATACTTAGCAAAAATACACATCCGACTTCGCGCCCCCTTCACTATGTATTTGTCACTTATCTAGCATTCATATTTGCTGTTTAGTTCAATAATGATGGCACACAAAAGGAACACTGAAGTAGTGAGAAGTTAATTTCTCTAGTGTAAAAGAGTAATTTGTGGGGCAGAGGAAGGCTGGAGGTGATGTCCATACCAGGTAAACATACCCAATAATAATGAAAAAGGATACTCAATAGCTACTAGTTCCATTATTTATCCACATTCAGAAGTTGTGAAGCCGTGCTATTTATAAGACCTTGATCCTCAGTAACCACAAAATTTTTTGAATTTTTTTTGGTACTGACCATATTGGAATTCTAAATTTCTCATCCTTTCATTAAGTCAGAACATTTCCCAGCCATTTTGGAGAAAAAAATGGCTTGGTATTTTGGAGAAAAAAATAACCAAGATGTTATTTAACCAGTTTCAGTAACATTTTGTATGTTATCAAACCTATGGTTTGATACAAAATCACCAGCAAAGAACAACTGGATGTCAGCCAACTACCAGTTTGGAAGCAATGCTGAGAGCAATCACTTTTGTTAGTTTAGACGTGTAGAATTGATGGATGGTGGCTGTGCACTTCAACAGCTGGCCATGGAGGAAACTAAAACAAGGCTGATCAAAAAACAGAAGATCAGCCTTAACAATACCCAGAAGCATAGTTTGCAACCAAACTCTGGATTTCTAGAACACCAAAAGAACAAAATATTAATAATTTAAAACAATAATCACAAATAAGTGTGTGTGAGTCAAGTTACACATAGCTAAGTATCAAACACAGGACCTCATTAAGTTATAGCAGTAATGTAGCGCCCATTCCTAACCAACGAGGCCTCATAGGAAGTCAATGAGGTAATTACACAGGTGGATACATTTAACCAAAGGGCTACAAATTCTTCCTGGAAGCAGATAAGTCTGATCATAAGAAACAGAACAGTGAAGCTGATTCCATATAAAACAAAGTGTTATTTTTTCGAGATCTTTAAAAAATGTCAATGGAACTTTAATAGAAATTGCACTAAAATTATATATGGCTTTGGGTAGTATGGACATTTTAAGAATGTTGATTCTTCCCAGCCATGAGCATGGTATGTTCTTTCTTTTCCTAGCTTTTAAGGTATATTTGGACTGGGAAGGTAGGGATTGCAAGTTTATTTTTTACTGTATGGTTGAAACTAGAAGGTCTCTACCTAAATTGCAATTATTTAACAATATCAGCAAGCAATGGAAACAAATGTGTTTGAGGGCTGGAATTAAGAAATGAAGTCTTTCTTTTAAAAATTGCCTTTAGGGGGGAGGAGCCAAGATGGCGGTCTGTAGCCAGCTTTCTGCAGACGCTCCTGTCCAGAAGGAGAGTTAAAGGACAGAAATTTAGCAAGAAAGCCAACGGTTTGGAGCTGAGTCAAGAGACAAGGTCGAGGAACGCACA
>CAUYON010126508.1:0-27612 GCA_963573935.1 Arctocebus calabarensis | reverse complement strand
CCAACCTGGGCCCGCCAAACAATGACGGCTACAACCAAAAAATGGCCGGGTGATGTGTTGGTTGCCTGTGGTCCCAGCTACTTGGGAGGTGGAGGCAGGAGACTCGCTTGAGCCCAGGAATTGGAGGTTGCTGTGAGCTGTGATGCCACAGCACTCTATCCAGGATGACAGCTTGAGGCTCTGTCTCAAAAAAAAAAAAAAGTTGAAGAGGAAATGGCTTTTGACAACGTTGAAATTTCTCTGAGCCTTGTGCTTCCTAAAAGCAGTGGTAGTTAAGGAATCCTCCATCCTTTTCCATCCTTTTTTTTTTTTTTTGGAGACAGAGTCTCACTTTGTCACCCATGGCAGAGTGCTATAAAGTCACAGCTCACAGCAACCTCCAACTCCTGGGCTTAGGAGATTCTCTTGCCTTAGCCTCCCAAGTAGCTGTGACTACAGGCACCTGCACATGCCTGGCTATTTTTGTTGTGGTTTGGCCGGGACCAGGTTTGAACCTGCCACCCTCAGTATATGGGGCCAGCGTCCTACTCACTGAGGTACAGGTGTAACCCCTCCATCCTTTTATGATTCAAAAGAAACAGCTAACAAAGGAGGAAGGATGGCCCAGCCCTAGGATGTGCTGAGACCCACCTCTGTCCTTCCTGATGACCCCCATAGGACTTGCCAATGGCTCCTTGTTTATCTACCCCTTTGAAACCCCAGGACCCCTTCCTTCATTCTGAGTTGTTCCTCATTCATAAACTTTCTCCCTATTGAAAGATCTGGATTGAAATCACATCCTTGATTGTCACATGCATTTTGTTTCTCTCACTTTGGTGCCAAGACTCAGACAGCAGTGGACCTCATCTTGAGATCCCCAGTTACTCTGCTCAGGTAGAGGCCTCACAAGGTGTGGCACAATCCACATAATAAGAGTCACGGCCTGCATTGCTATCACAAATGACAGGTTAACTAGAGAAAATAATAATACATTTATTTGATCATAGTTTTATGTGACTCAGGAAGACCGAGATATCCAGGGGAAGCTATCTGATTTTATGAAGGGACAGCCATGTAGAAATGCAATTCCACAAAACAGGGATATGAGCTAATGGGAATAGACTGAGTGGGGAAACCCACAAGGCCTGTCTACTCAGAATCTTCTTGACCTCTCTGTGCAGTATTTCTTCTTCCCAGGGATGGAGTAGGATCCTCTGGGATGAAGGTCTTAATTTCTTTACAGCTAGCCATTAACACAGAAGGGAGGTGGAAGGTGAGAGTAACATTTTGGGGTTATATGGACGGCTTTGGGGAAAAGGAGTTCTAGTTTCTATGACCCATCTTGGGGAAGAGGGATTCTAATTTCTATGGCTAGCCTCCAAGAGGAATGAAGGGTGCGAGACAGGAAAGCAGGAGGGCAGGAGGGCAGAGAGAGACTTTGCTTCAGAGGCCTTCATTTTGGGGTATTTTTTCTGAGCCCGAACAGTGGCAATGATGTCCATATTGAACAAAGTTGGGGACTAACAAATTTGAACTTAACCTACGCCCTATACCCTAGAAAGTAGGGATGTTAAGAAGTCCTCCATCCTTCTGGGTTGTGGGAGCTGGCTAATTGCAAAGGTCCGTCCAGCCTTTGCAAATTCCTTTTTTTGGGGGGGGGGGTGGGGGGACAGGGTCTTGCTCTGTCACCCAGGCTGGAGGGCAATGTCAGTTACTGTAACTTCCCACTCCTGGCCTCAAGGGATCCTCTCACTTCAGCCTCCTGAGTAGCTGGGATTAAAGATGTGTGTGACCTCCCTTGGCTAAATTAAAAAAATTTTTATGTAGATATGAAATGGTGCTATATTGCCCAAGCTGGTCTCCTGGCTTCGGGTAACCCTTCCACTTCAGCCTACCTCTGGGCCCAGCCAGCCTTTGTATATTTTCACCTCTACCCTTCCTCATGACTCCCATGTTTACGGCCTCTATAAAACCCAGGCCTCCTTCCTTTTCTTTGAGATATTACTTATGAATGTTCTCCTATCACAACAGCCTGAATAAAGCCATATCCCAATTGACTGACGTTATTGTGTCTTTCATGTTTTCACAAAGAGGGGACTTGTGTTGGGAGGGTTTATTTATAGCCTTATAGATAAAGTGCCCATTGGAAAACCAGCAGCTGACCAGAATATGTGACAAAAGAACTCCTGACGATAAACAACAGACAACCAGACGGGTCTACTCCCCCCACAGAAAGCCAACATGGAGCTCAGGGAATAATTATTACTTCCACAGGATGATAGAAATTTGATTCAAGCAGATGGTCAGACAAAAATATATTGTTGGAAATAATTTCCCAGCATATAAAGCAAATGTGGCTCTATGCAATTTCCCCTTGAAGTCATCCATCCTCAGTGAGCTAGGCACAAAAGACTCAGTCCTTCCCTGTCTGGGGCCCTGGCTGTAAAGAGATGAGGTGGAGGCAGAAGTCCTAGAAGATAGACATGGTCATCACGTGTCTACAAGCGTTTTGTTCCTCTCTTGCCCTGCGATCTCTGCACATACCAGCCAGCTCATGTATGCCTTTTGCCTTTTGTCATGTATGAAAGCAGCCTGAGGTTTTCACCAAATGTCTAGTCTTCCAGCCTGAAGATTCATGAGCCAAATAAACCTTTTTACTTTATAAATCCCCTAGACATTGGTTGTTCTTTTTTGTTTAATTTTTCTGGTAGCAACACCAAACTAAGACAAACCATTACGTACCACAGACGCTCTGAGCTTTCAATGGAATATTCCCCTCCTCCTTGGACAGGGCACACACCAGGAGCATTCACCAGTGTCTACGACTGACTTCACTGACTAGATTTGTAGGCAACTGTTGGCATAAAGCCTTGGCCTGGGATTAGCAATGAGCTGGTAAGTTGTGTTGAAGGCCTTGGTATTGGCAAAGTTCTCACATAATTAATTCATCTCCTAGGAGCTGACAAGTAGGAGGTTATGTACTATCAAAAGAAAGACTAGCAATTATTTGATCAAATCCAACCCATTTTTTTAAATTTCCCATGAATATTCTCCATTAAAAATGTAATTTAACACCAAAACCAGGAATGCACACGATAGAATATGAAAATGAAATGAAAACACATGAGTATTACCAAGATGTTGGGTCTGATTTTTCTTTTTCAAGTATTCAAACCTGGAATTCCTAGCCTGTGCTTTGAATTAACAATAGCTATTAGAATTACTGCCATATATTTTACCTAAGTTTAATAAATGAGGCTTAATTGGCTTACTGAACCATATCTTTGTGAGACTTTAATTTTCTCCTAAGAACAGTAAATGCTAACAAGATAGACATCCCTGTTCTTTTAATTCTGTTTACAGATCTGAGGGGTAAATAGGCAGCTTTTACATTAACAACATCCCTGTAAGACAGAAACATCTAATTTTAATCTGAAAGAGTTTTTGAAGAAGAAGGGGTGGGAATGGCATAGCAAAGAATCCCCAGATATACCTGAGACCTAAAATCTGAAGCCTGATCCTGGTTCCACTGAGGATAAAAACAACTATATGCTTCTCAACGTCACTGTCGTCATGATGTACAGAATTAAGATAATAATTGCCACTTAGTTTATCAACAAGATTCTCTCAATTTCTAAATTCCTTTGAGATAGTATCTAGGAAGCAGATCCATGGCAAAGAGTGCTATTGGTCAAACTGGATATAAAATAAAGTAAATGAAAATTCTGCAGCCCATATGGGTCAAGGACTCCCAATGGGACCAATGTGCTAACTTAAGGCAGGACTTATAAAACTCAGGTCAAGTATCACTTCCTCTGTGGCCAACATAATTGTCCCTCTTGCCCCCCGGGTGCTGGCCATAGTTGCTGGTGGTCACAGCCGTCTCCCCAAGAGGCCGAGAGCATGCAGGGCAGAGACCCTGTTGCATTCATATTTGAATCTCTGGGAGCTTGCACAGTGTTTTGTAATCTGCCAGAATTTGTTCAGTGAACGTAGGTATTCACTTAATGGCAGCCAGGTGTTAGATTGGAATCCCACTCGAGGCTGAATACTCTGAAGTGTGCAACCAGTTCCTGTCCCCTTATCTTTCAAGTCCTGATAAAAGTACTGAAGGTCTATGCAGTCTCCATACCATAACCCCCTACAGGAGAAGGGGAATCTACCATCATACAGAACCTCCGGTAGCCAAAATAGTTCAACTCAATGATTTAGCAAAGCATTTTCTGTGCCAGGCACTGTTCTAAGCACATTATACCTTTTATCTCCTGGGGTCCTCACTGTGGCTACAGGTGAGTAGTGCTATCGTACACATTTGACATGGCAGGAAACTGGCACAGAAAGGTGGTGTAACTTACCCACGTGAGGGAGCTTAGTTCTCCGCACTTCCCAAGCAGCCAGCAACATGACTCATCCCCTCTGCACTCCTAGAACCCAGGTGTGGGCTGGCTACTGCTGTGATTAGAGCTACGTGCCTGTCTCACTGGGCATTGTGAACTCTTGGACTAGGTACTGGGGATCTTCTCACCTCTCTGCTTGGCAGAGTGATCAGCTTACAATAGCCTCTCCATACATGTTCACTCAGGAACTGAATGGAAGGAGACTCTCCCCAAAATTACCACACCTGGAGAATTCCCCAGAGAAGGGGAGGAAGACAGACTCTTCCCAGTGCCTTACGGCTGTTGTGTGTGTGCGCCGGTGTGTGTCCCCAACAGCAACTTTCACAGTGGGCCACCAAAGCCTAGTGGAACAAACTGGCAATTAAAGCAGATACCCTATATTTTGTAGAGCAAAAGTACTTTTTACAAGTTTTCAAATGTTTTTAAAAGTGAAAATAGTTTTGAAAAATGCATGTAACTTCAAACACAGCAATTCCACTTCTAGAAGTTTATGGTAAGCATCACCATGGCTACAGGCCGAGAGGACAGGCATGTGTAGGGTACAGCAGGTGCTAACCTGGTGTACCAGAAGGAGCTGAGTAAAGGCTGTGCATTCTACGGGATGGGGACGAATGGTGGCACCCTGGAAAGGACTTGCCTGGTACTGTGATGTGACAAGAGGAATCCACAGCAGTTAAACTTTGGGTGTCAGTGGTGCCCAGAAATTTCAATTGAAAAATATTGGTTGTGGTTTATTACAAAAAAAGTAGATCTCTCCTCTCTCCATGCTTTCCAGTAGAGACCTCCCACACTGACTCTGGGCTGACCATGTGACTGGCTCTGGCCAATAAGATGCTAGCAGAAGGGATGCAAATGGAGGCTCGACAGGTGTTTGCACACCGGGCTTGCCTGCATGCTGCCCACGAGAGCCCTGCCACCACCACCTGTGAGTGAAGGAGGCTGGACAATCTGATGGATAAAGGTATGTGACCTCTTGCCTCAGGCAATAGCCTGCCACTTGCCAGACACAGAATTGAGGCGATCCTAGGTTATCCAGCCTTAACCAGTCCACCAGGTGACCTCAGAAGCACAAAGGAGCCCGACAGAGATCAGCGGAGCTACCCAGAGCAGGAGAACAAGCCCGGTTAGCTCATAGAATTTTGAACTCATACATTTGTTGTTTGATGCCATTACATTTGGGGGGTGGTTTGCTATTAATAAAAGCTAATGGAGAACAAAATTAAAGTATGTTTGGAGCTAAACAAAACAGGTCCCCAGTTCATTGTCATCTCTGAGGAACGTAAAGATCTAACCACATAACTGTGTATGCGAATGGCACTACATAGTGAAAACACAAAGACAACCTAAAGGTCAATCTTCTAGGGAACTGGAGAACAAGAAATGGCACAGTCACAGACCAGAAACGCACAGTCACACACCAGAAAGGCGCACCACCACTGAAAAGGCTGGCGGAGAATAGCAGCAAACACATAGGTCTCTCTACCTTCGATAAATGTGCCATCAAATTTGATCAGTAAGCAAAATTTCACCACTCCCCAGAACACATACTCTCGGGAAATGGAACACTGAGCTGACTGGATCCCCAGGGCAGCATAGAGAACATTTGCCTGTGAGAAAGAGATAAAAGCTCAGAATTCAGCCCAGAATGTGGCAAACTTCGCCATTTGAGGACATAAAAGTACATGATGGGGGCAGTAAATAGCTCTACTCAAATGGTGACATGATTTTAAAGGGGGACAGAGCAAAAAGTAAGACGATGATGGACATTCTGATCATGAAAAACATTGTCATACTTAGTGACTAATTGTTTTTCAATCTCTTCAAATGTGCCGCCAAAAATTATAGGACTTGAAAGTGTCTCTGACCTCAGAAGAAATCACTAGTATAGAAAATCTGTAATGACACGGAAGGATGGTAAATAAGACAAATGTGAAGCAACATGTTTGATACAACCCCATTCTTGTTATAAAAAGAATATGCAGGCCCAAGGATATAGCTGAAGGACAAAAACCCAAACTGGGATGTAACAGAGCTTATCTTTGGAAGTTGGGAGTAGGCATCATTCTTATTTTTCTTGTTCTTATTTTTTGTAAACTGCCATAATAAACATGTACTTTATTTGGGCTGAGAAAATTCAATAAAAGTTACAGTTTTAAAAAGTTAGAAGCCACACTGTGCAGACATATGCCCACACATACCAACCCCAAAGTGGAGCAAGACTACATATATTTTTTGTCAGTGCCTACAAATGCCACCTCACTCTTCTCACTCAGAATTTTCTTAGGGTTAAGCGGTCTCTTGAGTTGTAGAATCTTCTCCAATGCAACAGTGCACAGAACGCTTCCAGGAACTTTACCTTCTGACTCTCTTGAGAGGCAGGCAGATGCGACGTGGTATCATTCTTCACAGCCACAGGGAGAAAGGAAGCAGGTAGAACTCTGCAAATCTTCTATAAGAATGTGAGCATGGCCAGGGAGCTGCTGCTTCTGTTTGATGGTGGAGACAGTCCGCTCATTAAGAGCAACACGTTGGGGCTCTCTAATAGCCCCCTTGGCCCTGTCTGTCTGGCCCGTCAATGGTCAGTCCTTGGCTAATAGTCCCTCACTGCTGACAGAGCACAGAAGTGTCTCTGTGTGTGACAGAGTCCTTACGAATGGTGGAAAGATGACCCAGCTAATCATCAGACCCGCTTCTAAACTGTCACCTAGTCAGACAGTGCAGAGCCCAGCTCTATTCACTCATCCATAATGTGACTCTGAGCGGTGAGAGCAAAAGCCACAGAACTCTCTATTAGATAGAAAACACAGGGGAAAGACAGCAATATAACAAGTCCAAGGTTCAAAATGACAAGTGGTTCCTTGAAGATGTCATAGAAGTACTGTCTGTCACTGAGCACAGCGATGTGGCCAAAAGTATGGGAATTTTACAAGATAATGAATTATTGGCTGGGCTATAAAATGGAAAATTAGAACTGATCAGGCCAGATAATCAGCTAATCCTTTTGAACTGAATTCACGGAATAGACTGTGTAATAGCTGATCTTTTTCAGGAGAGGGAATATGGTTACCAGACTCCTGTAAGGATGCTATTAACACACCACCGTCTTCTTTGTAAGCTCCCACTTCGTGCTCAACCCTACCATTCTGTATACTTGTCCTCAGAACAAAGAGAGGTAAGAAGTATAATGATTTTCCCTTTTGAAAACTCCTGAGTTATGTTACAATCAGGAATTTCCCCATTATTAAGAAGGGCAGATCACAGATTGAATCCATTATAGAGTTTATAGTACCACATCACATTTTAAAGCTTACCAAGAAACATGGCAGTGCCCTCAGCTTTAGCCACATTCAGCTTTGGCTATGAACTACCTGTTCAGCAACGGTGGCAAATTAACAGCTACCATTTCCCACTAAGGGCCAGCTCGGGAAGTGCCCTTGGTGGACAATGTTGTTTAATTATCACAAGAATCTTCCCATTCTACCAATGAGGCAACTGAGGCTTAGAGAGGTTAAGTAACTTGTTTAAGGGCATATTGCTAGTTGGTGGGGACCAGAATTCAAACTTTATTTATTTATTTATTGGGATTCATTGAAGGTACACAGAATTAGGTTACACTGATTGCATTTGTTAAGTCCCACTTATAATTGTGTCCCGCCCCCCAAGAGGTGTGCCATAAACAGTGACCCTCCATCCCCCACCCACCTCCCCTAAATTCAAGCTTCTTAAATGAGCACACAGGAGAAAGGAGAAGCCAGTACCTGAGCTCATTCACCCCAGGAAAATCACTTGTCTCTCAATAGAAGGATGCAAAACCAACCTCGTCTCATTTGTTGAGAGGTCCAAATGAGATCATGCGTATGAACAGCCTTGAAAACAGTAAAGCATTCTGAGCACCCTGCATTATTCCTAAAAGGACAGAAGGCTCAGTCAGCCACACTCCTGAGGAGCACAGCATGTCTGTGAATCATTCAGGCTTCAATGGAAAGACCACACCCCTTTTGTCCCCTGAATAATGGCTTTAAATGGATGGCACAGGATTTTCTTAAGCAATCTCTTAAACATGCAGGGGGCAGGTATGGACGCTGGTACTTGAAATGGTCTTTGCAGGGAGCTTTAATTTAGTGTCTTATATTTGATACAGACATCCTGCCTCAGCTATTTATTTTGACAGGGGAATGTATCCATTTCACTGTTACTAATAGTTCTGTCCTAAAGAAATGATTACTGTAATTTTAAACCCTTAATCTAAGCAACACAAGAATGACAAAGAAAAAAAAAACATACACACAATATTTTTTCATGAAAGAGGCACATTATATTTAGTAATTCACTTTTCATTTTCATCATCATCATGAATAGCTAAGTCCACAGTTCTGTTTCCAGGCAATGTAAAAGTGGGTGTTTTATATATAGGATACCTGCACACAATGTGGTAACATGGTCTGTTCTTTCATATTATGATTGACTGCTCTATTAAAAGACAACCACACAATTAAAAACTGCACAATTACAACAATACTATCTTCAAACAATTAAAAACAACACATTGTGGAGACAAGGTAGGACATCTGCTGAGTCATCTGGCCTCTCAAGCACGTCCAGTGGAAACCTTCTCTTCTTCAATCTGAGGATCATTAAAAAGAAAAAAAAAGCAAAAGTAATCTAAACACAAAACCGCCTGCTCTGAGTGAAGCTGGGATCCGGCCGGGTGGCCTCGGCCAGGCCCCATCACTCCAGCACCTGCAGCAGCACCGAGGGGTCCACCTCCATGGCGC
The DNA here is from genome assembly GCA_963573935.1 of Arctocebus calabarensis. Taxonomy (NCBI): domain Eukaryota; kingdom Metazoa; phylum Chordata; class Mammalia; order Primates; family Lorisidae; genus Arctocebus; species Arctocebus calabarensis. Next base: position 18,461 of record CAUYON010126508.1, on the reverse strand, counting down.
GCAGGCCTCTGTGCAGGCTCCGGAAGGTGGCCTGCTTCCCGAAGCGCTGCCGCCAGCGGACCAAGGCCTCCACCACCTGCGACTGCACGTTGTGGGGGTGGTTGGCCTTACAGCGGTAGATATCTGCCTGGGACAGTCCCAGGGACAGCACCACGGGCTCCCACTCGGGGCCCAGCCTCTGGGCCAGCTGGTTGAGCTGCTTGTCCGATGGGCAGCTGTTGAGGACGTGCGGGGGGATCCCGGCGATCCCGTCACCTGCGGAGGAGGAAAGAAACAGCAAGGTGAAGCCAGCAAGGGTACACGCGCGGGGGACGACGAGACAAGGCCTCCAGACCGCGGGCCAACTCGCCCGGTCTGCTGGGGCTGCTCAGTACAACACCACGTTTCAGTGAACAATGAAATGCCACCTGGCATCTATAAAAGTGTTTATTACAGAAAATAAGGAAAGGAAAATAAATAGAAATCCCACCAAAGAAATCCGCTGATAATAAATAACTGGATCTGTTTTCTTTCTTTTATACAAAAAAACATAAATCTGGGCTACCTTGGGCACCCTGCTTTGCTGTCACTTTCCATTTTCATCTGACCTCCTGCACCCTCTTTTGCTGTCACACTTTCCCACATCCAACTTCCCACCACTGTGTTGACATTTGGTGAACGTCTTGGACAGCTCTTTATGCACGGATACTGTTAGGAGGATAGGTGCACAGGGCTGATTTCATTTAAAGTGATCACGTAAGAGCTTTCCCCTTCCCAATAAGAGCTATTGAATTTTGTTTGAATTTAACAGAAGAAAAAGTAGAAGTGAAACAAAGTGACATTCTGAACTGCAGTTGTAAGTTACATACACACTTAAATACACACATACACTCATACCCAAGATTTAACTCATAGAAAGTTAGTGAAAACCCAAGGGGTTAACTGCATGTTTTCAACTGAGTGTTCCATAATTAGCACTTTACATTCCTTCTCCCTTTCCTCACACCTCTTTGTTACTTACATAATTATCTTGTCCAGTGCCAAGGATTTGTATGTTTCTGTAATAATAATCCATGCCCTCCACCCCAAGCTGTTTAGTCTCACGACTACATTATAATGGCTTGAATGCTCACCAGTGGTTTATTGTTGTTATTTTTCAACTGTGGCTTTTCTATTCCTGGGGCTGTTATTCTGATTTGAGTCATTTGGGTCAATTTCATCACAGGGTGATTTTTTTTTTTTTTCAAGAAAGGCTCATGGTTGCAATATTCCCTGAATTCGTTCAGGTTAAGACCGCCTGCTTACTGCCTTCACTGGGAAAAAACTTAATATTTAGAAAATAATTTTATACCATTTTATCTTTTTATATTCCTTTTGATATTGCAATTTTTAATTATGAATATAATTTTATATTATTTAATTAATTGTATTCTCCTTGCAAGTTTGTAGACCTCATTCCTATTTTATAGTACAGAAAGTTGATGTGGAGAATTCTGATACTGACCTGCTCATCCGATATTTAGTCTAACTTGCTTTTTCTGTCTGGGGTCTAAAGTACTGGAGTTCATCTGCTTTTCCAGGTACGTGGCATGACTTTCTGAGCAAAGTTTCTATTCTCTCTTCTTTTCAGAAAAATCTTTCTGGGTCATGTGTTGCATTCTTTTTCTGCTCCATGGGGTGGATGGCTCTCCCTTTCCTCCAGGGCTATCATTTTTTCTATTACTGTTTTAATCCCCTCCCTGGGTTCATCTCATCATTCTTTCCCCCCATACCAGTCATCTTAGTTTCAGCTCTGTCTATTCTGTGTGTGTGTTTGGGGAAGGTTGTTTTCTGGTTCTAATCTTGTAGGGTGCTTTTATTCTCAATTTCTTTTCTTGGCGCTATCTTTTAAAAATTCCATCCCACTTCACATCTGTTAGGATGGCTACTATCAACACAACAGAAAAGGACCAAGTATTGGTGAGGACGAGAAATCAGAACCCGGTGCACTCTTGGTGGGAGTGTCAAATGGTACATTTGCTATGGAAGACAGAAAGGCAGTTCCACAGAATTAACAGAATTATCATATGATCCAGCAAGTCCACTTCTGGGTATATCCCCAAAAGAATCGAAAGGAGGGACTTGAAGAGATATTTGTACATCTGTGTTCATAGCGACATTACTCATGGTAGCCAAAAGGTTAAAGAAACTTAAGTGTCCATCAGTGGATGAACGGATAAAGAAAATGTGGTAAACATGTATGATGGAGTTTTATCTAGCCTTAGAAAAGAAGGAAACTCTAACATGTGCTATAAAGTGGATGAACCTTGAAGACATTATGCTGAGTGAAATAAACCAGTCCCAGGAAGACAAACACTCTCTAATTCTATTCCTATGAGGTGCTTAAAGGACTCAAATTCAAAAAGACAGAAAAGTAGAATGGTGGCTGTCAGGCGCCGGGGGAGAGAAGAATGAAAGTTATTGTTTAATAGGTATAGAGTTTCAGTTTGGGAAGATGAAGAAAGTTCTGGAAATTGCAAAACAAGGTACATGTACTCTACTGAACTGTGCATTTAGAAAGGCTAATGATGGTAAATTTCATATTGTGTATATTCTACCACAATTAAAAATAAAAAGTTAAAAAGAATCCCATTGTTGGTTTATCATAATTATACTTTGAGTTTTTCTTTCTCCTGAATCGATACTGAACTCTTTCTTCTACAGCATAAAACACTCATGAGCTTCCATGTTTTTAGGGCAGGGTTTCCTTTCAGACCAGATCTGTTGCATGTTTATTTTTGCGATCTGTGTTTTGCCCTTTCCTTTTTCCACTGCAGCATTTCACAGAGTTGCTGTGACACTCATCGTCATCTTGCTCATGCTGGAACATGAGCATCTCCGCCCAGGACTGCTCTTTGCTCTCGCCCAGCAAGCTGATGTACCTTTTGACACTGTCTTCATTTTGTAGGGGGCCAGTTCCCTTTTTCTTCCTGAGCTACAATTTGAGGTTGCTGCCTTCCGTATACTTTTCTGCCACGGAGGAGAGGTATGACTCAGTGGGGCTGCCCTTGCGGGGGGCGCTGTGCTCTTTTGGAAGCCAGTTCAATGTCCCAGGCAGATACCGCTCCGCCTGACCAGCGCATACTCAGTCCTATGGCCTCTTTCCAGTGACTGCACAGAGACTGGGACACCTTCCTGCCTCTACGGAGGGTCTCCTGGACATTCCCAAGGCTGCCTTCTCCCCTCCCCAACCGGCTTCTCCCCACATTGCTCTGAAGCAGGAGGAACCCTCTGGAACTTTCCCCCTCACCATTTCCTAGTCCTGCTTCTGAGGCCTCAGGGTCGGGTGCTTCCTTCCTTGCTAGCCGCTTTTCAAAGTGCCTGGCATAAAGTTGTAATTTTATTGTTGTTTGTTATTAGTTTATTCACTGTTGGTGAATTTGGGGCTAGGTTTAGTTTTGTTTCTAACTGTTTTCTGGCTCAGTTCCCTAGGTGCTGGGGAGGGAGCGTCTGTGTTTTTGCTACACTCTGTCATCATTCTCTCTTGCTCCTGGCCAGCTAGGACTGCAACATATGTTCGGAGCCAGTTCTTTGGAAGTAAGGACAGAGTTTGCTCTGATTCTTCCACACACCACCCTTTCAGGGTAGGGTCATCCACCCCTTGTAATAGTACTCATAACTGGGAGACAGCCAGCAGTCTATGTAGACACAGGCGGAGGCAAAGATAACTGGCACACCAGCACCAGCGGCCAAGCAGACCCTTCCAACTGGACATCTTTACACACACATAGAGGCAATCACAGCTGTTTGTTTGTGCCGTCTGACCTCTATCTGGGAAAGTATCCTCAAGAGGCCCTTTCAGCTCACGAATTCTGCTGAATACAAGGTTACTTAAAAATAAGAATCCCAAAGCTTTAGTGTCAATTTCCAAGGATATACTACACAAAAACAGGTCAAGCCATAAATTAATCCACCACGACCATCTGGCCACTGTTTCTGAAAGCTAGCATGCATACCACGGGTGGTGTGCAAGGTATCAGGTGGTGCGTGGACATTCTGTATTACAATAGTCATGCGTCTATTTTAACACTACATATGACTAGAAAAGTATAAATAGTATTTCAAACCCATGATTACAAGGACCAAGGCAAGTAAAGAAGTGAATAAAAAGCAGATACAGAATGACAAAAGGTAAATAAAAAAGAAAAGCCAGTTAAAAATGGAAAGTAAATTTTTTTAAAAAGCAGTTAATCAGTGGTACAGGTGGTATACAGATATGTCAAAAATTGAACAAGTGGAATCCAGATGACTGAAGCTTGGGAAGCCAAGTGTTTCTCTGTATGAGCACCCTCAGCATTTCAGACAGTGTGCAGTGCAGAGCTTTCCCCAGTATGTGGTGGGGTCCTCAGCATCCCTGGCTTATGCCTATAAATTGCTAGTAACATCCGCCACCCCATCAAAAGCACATATGTTCATGTGCCCTGGGTGAGGCACTACTATCCCTGGGTAAGAACCGTCACACAGGCTGGGTGCAGTGGCTCACTCCTATAATCCTAGCACTCTGGGAGGCAGAGGCGGGTGGATTGTTTATGCTCAGGAGTTTGAGACCAGCCTGAGCAAGAGCAAGACCCTGTCTCTACTAGAAATATTCAAAATAGGGGGGAAATAATGGCCAGGCATTGTGGCAGGCACCTATAGTCCTAGCTACTCAAGAGGCTGAGGCAAGAGGATTGCTTGAGCTCAGGAGTTTGAGGTTGCTGTGAACTATGACACCCTAGCACTCTTAAGAGGGTGTCATTTTTTTCTCAAAAAAAAAAAAAAAAGAACTATCTTACAATTACACATTATGGTATAGAATGTTCATTCTGGTTTTTAAAACCCTAAATGGGACTATAACTCCTTTTAAACAAGCAAAATGTTCTTCCTTATATACCTCAAAGTCTTTGATACAATTTTTTAATCCCATTCTCAGAGAAGTTAAACTGACAAATGCATCTACCATAACAAAGGCAGGGATCCACTTTAAAGGGATGGGGTAATCTCTCCCCACTCTACTCCCTCCCCCAACATATTCTCTCACCCTTCCATCCCCCACTGTGGGGTCATTACAAGAGTGAAAACAAAGGAGCTTCTCCATCTATCTCCTCCTCCCTGCCCCGTACCTATCAGCAGTTGTTCTGGCCTCAGACCTAAAAGACTCCTTTCCCACTCCCATGCATTTAGAGTCAGGTCCAAATGTGTCACTTATAACTGACTTTGCTGTCTCTCAAGCTCCTTATGGGCAGAGACTATGTCTTCTACTTTGTGACCTCCTCCTCCATCTTTATGCTCTTGCCAAATGAAAAAGGAAACGCATTATACAAGTTTTCCAGTAACTGACTGTCACCTTAAGGAAGAACGATCCTCCAAGTCAAGTTTCCAATTCACCATCTCCACGAGCTGTGTGCTTCTGACTTTATTAGTTCCATAAAAAGAAAGCCGCCTCTTCCAACAAATCTCAGGGTGAATGGTACTCCCCACCTACTACTGGCTGGATGTGGGTTCTCGGAGTAAAGGAAAGTCCACAGGCCCAGCGTCCTGTCTGGTCAAGCTCCCCCCTTTTTACCCTGAATTCTGTGATATGTGTCCACCTTATCACAGGGTCAAGAGGAACTACACAGGGTCCAAAGGCACAGTTCAGAGGTTGAAGACCAAGGACTACGGAAGAGGTGGAGCAGACACTCAACACCCACCAAGAGAGGCAGTCACATCTGCAGCCACAGGCCTAGAGTAACAGGAAAGTTTTTACTACAAGACTCCTTTTAGAACTTTAGTTATTTTGTGATATGACTGAAGTATGTTATGTAGATATGGGCTCCTTATGACAGCGACTCATAGGACGTGGGTAGCACTTTTAAAAACTACACACATTCCTCTGGAGTATCTTATATCCGTTGCCTCATCTCATGAGTCACTGTTACAGATGGACATGTCATATACTTCCGGTGTGCTGGACAAGAAAAAAGTAGAGTTAAGAGATTGTCCCATTCTAAAGCACTGCTTTTTATGCCACAGGACATTTAAGGACCCTCTCTGCTAATATCGAATCCACTAACATTCCAATGATCAAAGCAAGACATATGGCCACACGCAATCCCAACAGGTCAGGGAATCAAATTTTCCCACAGGATGGGAGTGAAAATTTAATGAGCAATGATCTCTAAACACTCTCAAGTGTGGGAAATTGGTGGAAGAAAAAGAAACCTTAAATAGACCAAAGTACTACATTGAGATAGCAAACAAAGCCCTCCCTTGCCAAGGAGCCCTAGGTCCAGATGGTTTTAGAGATGAGCTCTAGCAAACATTCATGGAATACTTAATTTCCTATCCTATGTTAAGTTGTTCCAGAAAATGGAAAAAAAACAAAAGCTACCTAGTTGATATGAGGAGGTTATTCAAAACTTTTTATTCAAGCAGGGTAAGAAGAATATAAGAAAAGAAAAATTATAAAGTTGTTTCAGTCATGATTTTAGAAGCGAAAAAAAATCATATATAAGGGCCCAGAAGAGTGGCTCACACTATAATCCTAGCACTTTGGAAAGCACTTGAGGCCAGGAGTTTGAGAGCAGCCTGTGTGAGACTCCCTTTCTTCAAAAAATTTTTTTTAAATCTTAAATAATAACTAGTTGAATCCAAAAATCTATTTAAAATAATCTATCATGAACAAGTAGAATTTTCCCAGCTTTGCAATGATTTTCAACATCATAAAATCAATTAAACTTATCAATAAAAGGGAAAGTCATTATTATCTTTATAGATGGAAAAAAGGCATTTGATCAATTTTGACCCATATCTATGATTTTAAAATAATATTTCATTAAAAATTCAGAAGATAGTGAACTTGCTTAACTTGGTGAAGATTTAAAAAGCCTTCTATTGTGTTCAGACATTTATATTCTGCGTTTACAATAGCTAAGAAAATGCCATGAAGGCTATGTTAACCAGTTTGATGAAAATATTTCAAATTTATATAAAACCAGCACATTGTACCCCATGATTGCATTAATGTACACAACTATGATTTAATAAAAAAATAAATAAAAAGTCTTCCATAACTATTTGATTTAAAGGAGAACTTTAAAGTGTATTTCCTTTAAGAATGAGAACAATAGGCCAGGTGCCATGGCTCATGCCTGGAATCCTAGCACTTTGGGAGGCCAAGGCCAGTGGATCATCTAAGCTCAGCAGTTTGAGACCAGCCTGAGCAAAAGCAAGACCCTGTCTCTATTAAAAATAGAAAAACTAGCTAGGTATTGTGCCAGGTGCCTATAATCTCAGCTACTCAGGAGGCTGAGGAAAGAGGATCGCTTGAGCTCAGTAGTTTGTTGTTGCCCTATGATGCCACAGGGCCCTACCCAGGACACAGACTGAGACTCTGTGTCAAAAAGAAAAAGATAGAACTAAGATAAGTAAGCCCACTATCACCGTTACTGTGGAATACAATATTAGAAGTTCTGATCAAAGCTATAAAGAAAGAAAAAGAAATGAGATATAAACATTGAAGGAAAAGATAAAACCATCACTATTTTCAGACAATATGGTCTAACATGTAGAAAAAGACCAGGATTAACAGATAATCTACTACAATAAGAGGATTAAACTGCTGGATACAAGATCAACTTAAAATAATGGACAATAAAACCACATTTCAACACTTTAGTAATATAAGAATATATAAAAAATCAAAATATAATGAAAAATGAGAATTATCAAGGATCTAGGAATTAAATCATTAGAGATCACATAAGATCTCTATGGGGAAAATTTTAAGATTTTATTAAAAGACATAAAACAAGAGCTGAATGACAGGAGAGAGTCGTGCTCATGCTTGGTGAGTTGACATTGTTATAACATACGACAATTCTTCTAATGACAATTAAAATTCCCTAATGGAGGAAGCAAAAGTTTTTCCCACACTGGGGACCAGGAGTTAATTATAAACAGGAAAAGAAAACTGGACTTTGATGTCACATCATGAACAGTGACGGATTCCATGAGGACAACAGCCTAAACATAAAAGGCAAAACTATAAAGTTAGTGGATCATAATGTAGGAGAATGTTTCTGATCTCTGGTGGCAAGTAATTTTTAAATGTAAGCCCCAAAGATGAATTTTTTTTTTTTTACATCAAAATTAAAGATTTCTGCTCAGTGAAGGAGACTGTGAGCCAAGCTGACAGAGCAGAATGGGAAAAGGTACTTGTTAGTGTGTAAAGCCAACAAGGAGATACTATCTAGATTGTATAAAATACTCTTGAAAACCAACAGCCAAGATAAGAACCTCTGTAGGAAAAAGAACAAAGGTATGCACAGGTGATCTGAATTAGAGAACACACAAAGTGAGTATATGCTGAGACGATCAAATACAGAAGTTTAAGACAGAAAATGGAAATAACAATGATACATCACTTTATGTGCACAGAAATCTAGAAAATACCAAATCTGGGCTGGGATGTGATGTAGGAAAACTTAATTAATGCTGGTAGAAACAAAGACTGGGTAGTCGTTCTAGACATTTTCTAGGATATACCAGAAAATTCCCATCAGGGATCGTATATGAGGTCGTTTATATGAGGTCCCCCTGTTGCAGTTCCGGAGCTAGGAGGAATATGAGAGCTCATTACTACGCCAAGAGAGACAGCCACACGAAGCAGCATGCAGGGAATATGGCAGAGGTAGAGAAGGTGGACTAAATATAGTGCAGAGCCCCAAACGCAATCTACACAAATGCAAATTAAAAATATGTGTTCAAAATACCACTTACAAAAATGCACACAGAAAAAGAAATGTATATCAGACAGAGTAGTTATCTAAGGGAGGGAGGGAAAAGGGAGTGGGCATGAAAGTGAATAAATGAGCGAAAAACAAAGAATCTTTCATGCAGTGCCTATGGCTCAGTGGGTAGGGTGCTGGCCCCCTATACCGAGGGTAGCAGGTTCAAACCTGACCCCATCCAAACTGCAACAAAAAAATAGTCGGGCATTCTGGCGGGTGCCTGCAACCCCAGCTACTTGGGAGGCTGAGGCAAAAGAATCGCTTAAGCCCAGGAGTTGGAGGTTGCTGTGAGCTGTGACACCAGAGCACTCTACTGAGGGGGATAAAGTAAGACTCTGTCTCAAAAAAAAAAAAGAAAGAAAGAGTCTTTGCATTGGCCAATGAAGCATACCATAAATTGATAAGGGGAGTGAGAGGGAAGGAAGGAAGGGAGGTAGACAGAGAAAGTCAAAACCATGCTGTACACCCAGCTGTCTCAGGATGCTCCTTGGGCTCCCGGCATCCCAGTTTCTCCATCGCTGGCATGGGTCAGGTGGAAGGGATGCTCCAGGCTGGGAGAGCTAACCTGGCTGGCCACCTCCCAGGGCTGGTCCCTGAGGGCAATGGCTCTGCAGAAAAATCACTTTGGCTGAGGGACTGGCTACTCGTAAAGGAAAGAAAAGCACCTCAAAAAGAAAACTAATTAGAACCCTTTGTTCTGATAATATACCTTGTACCCCTTCTACTGATAATACCTCTTCAGAGAGAGGTAGAGAAATCAACTGCTTGGTCTTTCTAAAGCCAATTTCCAGGAGGATGAAGTTACAGCCTACTCCAAAGAACAAGGCCACGTTGGCAAAATACAAATAAATCCTACTTATTGCAGTGCCAGGCTCGATTTGACTATTAAGTCTGCGGTGGGTCAACAACAAAACTGACAGCAGCAACTGAGTTCTCACCGAACTAAAAGGCAGGAGGTAGGGTAGACAAAGTTCTGGGTAAACATTAGCAGGCCTGGGTTCGATCTAAGTTTGAATCTGCCACCAGCTATCTGTGTAGTTTGAGATAAGTCATTTAGCCTCTCTGAGATTGTTCTCTCATTTGTAAAAGTTAAAACCAGATGACTTCCAAGGCCTTATTTAGATCGAGTATGTTATTTTTTTTAGAAGCAATTTTGTTATTTTCAACAGCTCTTATGATTTTTGATTTGCATTAAATCAAATAATTTATTATTACATTATTTTCCCTACATGTTCTCTAAAATAGAAACAAGCCTCTTAGGCTTTTAGTAATGGTTTTTGCTTCTTTGTTCCTCCTTTTTAAAGATCAAACACGGAAATTTATCCTTCCATAGGAAAAAGAATAATGAAATGAATATTTGTACAATACATTTTTAGAAATTCATGTTATAGCTTGCTGGGCCATTTTCATTTCTCCTACACTTTTGCAAGGACCAGACACAGCTCCATCAATCTGTCATTCATCCCATTCCTTAAATACACGAGCCAGCTGTGAGCCAGAGCACCCTGAACTAGCTGCTCCCTTTCCCTGGTACTCGATTCTACTCACTCCCGTCATCAAATGTGACTTATCAATGCAGCCACCCTGACTGCCCTATTCACCAATTACAGCTCCTGTCCCACTCTGTGATTCCCTTTGTCCATGCATCATCTTGTAACATCAAGTTTATAGTTGTGCTCTATTTATTGCTGCTGTCTGCCCCCTACCCCCATACACTAAAGCCTGCTTATAAGCTCCTCTCAGGAAGGGGAGCTTTGTCCATTCTGCTCAGTAATGTTATTCCCTGCAACCAGAATAGTACACTATTCTGGGCACTCACTACATATTTGTTGGATAAATACATGAATTAAAAGCAATGATTCCTTACAACAACCACATATTCATTTAGGTCTTATCTCTACTTGATAGCTAGTATTACCAAGTGCTCCTACGTTTAGTTGACTTTCCACTCAAAATGAAAGAAATTTCATTGCATAATCTGGAAATGAATAGAAAATTAAAAAGAGGGCTGACTCCATAATAGTAAAATAGTGTCAAGTTTAGTGGGAGGCTGTTAGCCCTTTCCCTACTGAACTGGGCTATATAAACTCCTCCCTCCCACATCTATGTTTATTAAAAAAAAAATTTTTTTTTTTGAGACAAGAGTCTCAAGCTGTTGCCCTGGGTAGAGTGCTGTGGCATCATAGCTCACAGCAACCTCCAATTCTTGGGCTCAAGTGATCCTCTTGCCTCATTTTTTCTATTTTTAGTAGAGACAGGGTCTCCCTTTTGTTCAGGCTGATCTTGAACTCATGAGCTCAAGCAATCTACCCTCCTGGGCCTCCCAGAGTGCTAGGATTACAGGTGTGAGCCACCACACTCGGCCCCACATCTACATTTAATTTGAAAAAAGAAAGCCAGATAAACCCAAAGATGGCTTCTGGCTAAATATCACAGAGTAAAACTGATCCCAGAGTCTCCATCTCCCAGCTCCTAAGGTAATAAATAAGAAGCCCATCCAAAGAGATGGCAGAACCACCTTCCAATTCCTACCTCTCTGAAGCTATATCAATTATTCAACAAAACTCAATTCAAAGAGTGGTATGATCCTCAAATCTGAACAGGACCAATGGAGTGGGTTTTCTTATTGTATTTTCTCTTCTCATTTCAGCAGGGACAGGGTACAAAGGGATGAGGAGAATGTAGACGAGGAGGACTGCCTGTCCCCGGCAGAACAAGAAGACATCATGCAAGGTCTCAGGGGAGACCACAGAGCACAGGCCTTACTGTGTGGCTTACTCATGAACAGCTCAGCTGAGCTCACTCCCCTGCCTAACCCTCTGCTTACACATCCCTACAAGCTGAAGATAAGTGGACAGAGCAAGAAATGCCTGGTCCGCCAAGGAACACACAGGGGTCAGAGGGTATCAAGGAGCAATCATCCCAGTGGATCAGAGCTCCAACAGCTGGACACAATTGCCCCAGCATTAGCAAGGTGAAATGAAATGACATGCTTGTTGAGTAACGTACTATAGTAATGTATGGTTTAGAAAGGGAACATTATGTGGAAGAAAAAATGGCCAAAACCAAAAATCCACAACCTCCAAGGAATAAAAGAAAATAGTTTGCATCATAAAACTACTTAATAAGAAAATAGTAGTAACAGGAATATAGTAAAACTAGAACTTAACAATGAGATAATCTAACAAAATATGATTAAAAGGCTCAGTGCCTGTGGCTCAGCGGGCTAAGGTGCCAGCCACGTACACCTGAGCTGGCGGGTTGGAATCCAGACCAGGCCTGCCAATCAACAATGATGGCTGCAACCAAAAAATGGCTAGGCGTTGTGGTGGGTTCCTGTAGTCCCAGCTACTTGGGAGGCGGAGGCAGGAGACTTGCTTGAGCCTAGGAATTGGAGGTTGCTGTGAGCTGTGATGCCACGGCACTCTCTCCAGGGTGACAGCTTGAGGTTCTGTCTCAAAAAAAAAAAAAAAAAGTGATTAAAAAATAAGCCTTCCCTAATAAAATGATAAATTGAGGACCAAAACAGCATGAAAATGAAATTAAGTGAGAAATAAATTAGAAACACCCAGGAATAAAATGAACATGACTCAAAATTATTTATATTCTAGAAAGGTTTGAGGTAATTAGAGATAAAAGGCAGAACTGGGTGGTGCCTGTGGCTCAAAGGAGTAGGGTGCTGGCCCCATATAGTGGAGGTGGTGGGTTCAAACCCAGCCCCGGCCAAAAATTGCAAAAAAAAAAAAAAAAGGCAGAACTTACAGAGAAAAATGATAAAAAGGAGAAAAAAATACAATCTACTAATAGGTTAATAATCACCCCGTTAGTAGAAAACCCAGCCCAAAGTATTCACAAATCTAACACAAGAAAATTTCTCCAAAGTGAATAAGCAACAGAATCTTTAAGTCAAAGAGTATATACTCTGTTTTTATGGAAAATGAATATGGAGCAATCAACTATGAGACATATCCTATTTAAATAAGTGAACTGCAGTTTTAAATAATAATTCTTCAAGCAGAAAAAGCAAGTTCCTTATAAGGAGGGGAAAGCCAGTCAAAATTTTCATACCTTAACTGTTTGCAAAAAATAAAGAAGCAATTCCTCCAAATTTCAAAGGGGAATAAAATATAGTGTATAAATACTATTCCTAGCCAAGATAATATTCAAATACATGGATAATCACTAGATTTTTCTTTTTAAGGGACAGGGTCTCACTCTGTTGCCCAGGCTGGAATGTGGTGGTGTGATCATAGCTCACTGCAGCCTCAAACTCTGGGCTCCCATGATCCCCCCTCTCTAGTCTCCTGAGTAGCTGGACTGTGGGTGCATCATCAATGACTAATTCTTTTATGTTTTGTAGAGGTGGAGTCTAACTGTGTTGCCCAGGCTGATCTCAAACTCCCAGCCTCAAGTGATCCTCTTGCCTCAGCCACTCAAAGTGAGACATTCTTGAACATAAAAAAACCCCAAAGATCTATTATTCATGAGCCCTCCTTTAAAACTCTTGACAATGTAGTCAGTGCAAAGCATAAAATAGAGCTATCAGCAGCAGTATACCAATGATGGGGGGCAGGAAGGTGAAAATAGTTTACTTTAGATGCGGGCAATAAAGGACGCACTGTTTATATAGAGAATTTAAAATCAGTAATACAACCACTAAAAAATCAATTTGCTTTTCCTATCATCTTCTGTCGGTAATGCACGTGATAAACAATGAAAATGATAAAATATCCCGCCCCTGCGGAGTGAAAAGCTTCTCTATCAGCAACTCTCCTACGCCTCTTGATAAGCTCCTTGGTATATATGCTCCTTTCAGCAGAATGAAAGGCACAGGGAAAAAAACCAGTATTGGACACTGGAGTCATTTAAAAGAAATAATGATTCATTTAAAACTAAATTTAAGCAACTGAATGTTACATAGCTTAACTATATGAAAAATATAACTAATCATAATCAAGGCTAGATTACAGAATAGAATGTAAATATTATATATCTTGACTGTATGGAAATAACCAAAATCTAGGAAGGGAGAAAGGAAACAGAGCAAGATTACTTATGAGCTCATTTATCATGGCAGGGAAGAAGTTAATACCATCCAGTGTGGAACTGATGGTGTCAGGATAAGCTAAGCTATCCTGAGTCTCAGTGACCTGGCTGATGAGCCCACTTTTCTTCGCGTCTCCCGCACGCGGCCCACACAGTTGTTCAGAGCGGTGACCTCCGTGCGCTGACCCTGAACAGCCTGCTGCTCTGATCTCGTGCCCCTGACCATTAACACGGGCGCCCATGCCCACCACAGCCAGGGAAGGAACAGTGAGTCTGCAGACTGGCAACTGAGGGCATCTGCCTGTCAGCGACACTGTCATCTCTGCTCACCTCGTGTGGCTAAAGCAAGTCAGCAGCTTGAAGGGGATGAGGCAGGCTGTCCCTGTCCCACAGGTGAAGAGAATCAGGAGAACAAAAACAAAGTCTACCACAGAAACTTATAAATGGAAAAAAAACAACACACAAAATGAAAACCAATGAGTTCTTCATCACCTCTTTTCTTAACCTTAAAGGAAAAAAAAAAATTCTTACTCTGAAAAAAATGTTTATTCAAAGTACATCAATTCCTTAATTCTCAGCTTCTTTTTCTCCAGTTTTTTAAATTCAAGTAAAATTAAGTATAATGGGTTTTTAATTTAAAACTTAGTATAAGGCATATGACCTTACTTTTATGAAATCATGTCTATCTCTCTATCCATCTATCCTTCCATCCATCCATCCATCCATCCCACCATCTGCAAACATGTTTAGAGAGACGCCTAACACTATATTCATTTAGTGTTAATGAGGGTTATTTCAGAATGATAGAATTTTTGGTTTTATTATTTTAACTGTTTTGTATTCCTTGAATTCCTTATAATAAGTATGTATCATTAGGGGAGTAGTATTTATTTTTATTTTAAAATAATTAAGGGGTACATGTGTATTTATTACGTGAATATCTTGTAAAAGGTTTAAGTCAGTGCCCATGTATTATTATTAATATAACACAATAAAGTCATGAGAATCTGAATGAATGAATGAGAAATAACACCTAACATATTATGAAGCCTTAAAACCACTGGGTGTTGAAAAAGAGGTAAGTTTTTACATTGCTATAGGAATGAAGGGGGGATTAGACAAAAGAGGAGAAAGGGTGATATTTCATGATCATTATAGAATGTCTGAAATTACAAAATGGGTAAATGCTGATTGCAGTATTTATGCTCCAGATGAGATAAAAGGTACAAAGGAAATCTACCTACTTTTGCGTGCATCCATTCATCCTCCAGCCATCACTTCCCTGTCGGCAAACATGCTTAGAGAGATGTCTGAAATTATGTTCACTTAATGTTAATGAGGCTTACTTGTGAATGACAGAATTTGCAATTTTATTCTTTCTACTTTTCTACATTCTTTCTTTTTTTGCCACAAAGGCAAGTGTGCCTCCAGCCCATTGCAGTCATAACGTGGCCCTGCTTCTAATATATCTAAATCACAAATTCCATGGCAGATGGCAAAAATTACATGTACTTAAAAACTACCTTTTGGGGTCAAAAGCACAGTGTAGTTGTTGACAGACAAAATTCTAAAGTGCCACATCAGTTTACCAGAACACACAGATAATTGATGTAAATTCTCATCATTCATGATAATACTGCTTCTTTACAGGCTCTCAGCATAGTGACATTAACACACTGCTAGCTGGCCACGAATAACCTGGTAACACAGACAGTTTCTGCACAAAATTATGTTAATATAGCAGCTGTTCCACAATTCATTTCTCCCAGTCTCAATTCCCAGTTGTCCCAAATTCAGCCTATTTTATTCCTTCTCCCCACCTCATCTCCGCTTATAACATAGAATCACTGAGTGCCTCTAACATCCTAACACACAGATGACCAGCAACAGGAATGCAGAAATTATCCATGTTACTGGGTAACTCGTGACCACCTGGCAAGGTGTTAAGATTCCTTTACATGGAAGTTATAGCCCGAGGACATAAATTTTTGAGTTTTTCCCGCCTCTCTAAATAGAGAAAATGAACTCCTTAATCACATTATTTCCCACTACTGCCTGTTCTCCAAAAATTTTAAGATTGCCAAAAAACACTTGTAACCTTATTTTAATCTCCAAGATCAAATCCATAAATATTTAAACTGATATTCAAACTGAAGAAAACAAATTGACCGGTGGTCCACGATACTATCTTTGCTGCTGTTTCCTGGACAATAAAGAGTGAGTTTAAGAAGCTGCAATTGCATATGGTAAATTATAAAATAACTTCTGATATTAATAGACTTAAGTTTTCCTTATTAATCCTAAACCTGCCTAGAAGAAGGGTAAGATCATCAGTAATGTTTTAAGGCGGCTGACTCCAGGCATTAAAAGCACATTTTTCCTTCTTTGATGGAGTTAAACTCTATTGGGTGGCAATAAGACCAAAGAAATTTTTTTTTTTTTTTTTTGAGACAGAGTCTCATTTTGTTGCTGTCAGTAGAGTGCTGTCATAATGTGGCGTCATAGCTCACAGCAACCAACTCCTGGGTTTAGGCGATTCTCTTGCCTCGGTCTCCCATGTAGCTGGGACTACAGGCGCCCGCCCAACGCCTGGCTTTTTGTTGTTGCTGTGCAATTGTCATCGCTATTTTTAGCCTGCTGGGGCTGGGTTTGAACCTGCCACCCTATCCACTGAGCCATAGGTGCCACCCAGAACAAAGAAATTTTTTTAAGTTTGAAGGTCATGTAAATTTCCCAAGCAAAATCCTTCAAAACTATGACACAAAAATAATCTTACAGATGGGACTTACAATCCTCTAATCAGCAGGCTAGGGAGAAAGATAGAAGGCAGGCTTTTTAATTTGCTGCCTTCCCAAAGCTGGGACAGCGATATAGTGACTGACGTATCAAGAATCAGAGTAACTTCAGTAGATGAATAGAAAGATACTGACAAGCGTGAATTTGTCTTGGGATAAATGTATTATCAAGTTCTTAAAAATCAATCATAAATGTATAGAATGTTTTTAAGCTGGCATACATGTACCTCAGGAGAAAAGGTTCAGATGTTTTAACTGGCTGCAAATGCACAAACAAAAACCCCATTAAAAACCAGAGCGCAATCTTAGTTCCATGAACACATAAGTTTGGAATCAGGAACAAGGAAGATCAGTCTCATGGAATTCACATTCGTCAAACAGATCACTTCCAAATCAATGATCTGACTGCACAGTACACAGACAGATCCAGGCAAAACCTGAAGAACAGGGTCTTCCCAAAGACACAAATCCTGGTTTACACCTGTTACCCTAGCACCCTGGGAGGCTGAAGTACAAGGATCAGCTTCGACCAGGAGTTCAAGAACAAAGACCTGCAACTAAGTATGAATTAATTCATTAATTAATGTGGCATGCATTGCGGTGAACTATGAGTTCTGGGAACACAGAAACTGAGTGTCTCTCTTGTTCACAGCTAGCACCCAGCGCAATGCCTGGTAGATAGCAGCTCCCAGAATAGAGTTTTTTTTTAAAAGTTATGAAGCAGTCACATTTTATGCAAAGGCTGCATTCCTAAGATCACACGTTAATGCAAAACTAAACTAGCCCAGCACAGTGCAAGAGGCACTGCCATGCACCAAGAGTGAACCCAGATGAGAATTCCACTTGGCTTTGAAATTTTATGATTCTTGATAAATTTTTAATTTCCTAGGATTTGCAATACTTCAAATTTTGTGCCTAAAGTGAGACTTCAGTAATAATTTTTTATCGTGCCTAAAGTGAGACTTCAGTAATAATTTTTTATCAGCTAATTCAAATATGCCTAATTTCACATAAAATATTAATGGAATTCTGAAGACAGAAACTAAAACTGTAGACCTACTATGTTGCTAGGCACTTTTCAAGTGCTAAAGATACAGGAATAGAGAAACTAAGTTATTTATTTATTTTTTCTTCTTTTTTTTTTTTTATTAAATCACAGCTGCGTACATTAGTGCAATCAAGAGGTACAATGTGCTGGTTTCATATGCAATCTGAAATGTTTTCATCAAACTGTTTAACATAGCCTTCAGGGCATTTTCTTTCTTTCTACCCACCTCCCCCCCCCCAGTGGTATAAGACAGAATTTATTTACAGAAAACACTAAAAGCTCCTGGTAGAGAAAGAGAACTCAAGTAGGGAGAGAAAAGCTCTCTCCGTTTCTCTCCCGGTCTTTCCCCGTCTCCCCCTTTAGGCTTTTAGTCTTGGGGTATATATAGGTGTATGGGTTCCTTAGCCAGGAGAAATTAAGTTATTTATATAAGTCGTTGGGGATTATCTAAAGCACCTCTGTGGAACTAAGGCTTGAACACTACCTATGTAGAACAATCCACCTATTTTATCAATGAAGGAAATAAAATCAAGAGAAATAGCTCAGTAGGTAAGGGCGCCAGCCACATACACCAAGGTAGGCAAGTTCGAACCCAGCCCAGGCCTGCTAAACAACAACAACTGCAACAAAAAAAATAGCCAGAGGGCGGCGCCTGTGGCTCAGCGAGTAGGGCGCTGACCCCATATACCGAGGGCTGCGGGTTCAAACCTGGCCCCGGCCGAACTGCATCAAAAATTAGCCGGGCGCTGTGGCGGGCGCCTGTAGTCCCAGCTACTTGGGAGGCTGAGGCAAGAGAATCGC
>CAUYON010126506.1:0-24512 GCA_963573935.1 Arctocebus calabarensis | reverse complement strand
TGAACAGAAGCTTCTCTGAAGAAGACAGGCACATGGTTTACAGACACATGAAAAAAATGCTCATCATCTTTAATCGTCAGAGAAATGCAAACCGTAAGCACTCAGAGATACCATCTAACTCCAGTAAGAGTTGCCCACATCACAAAATCTGATTTTTTATTTTCTGTTTAACCTAGTGGTGCATGTCTGATATATGAATATCTTTTAAATTATACAATTGTTGTCATCTGTACTAAGTCAAAATATAACTGGCACACCAAAGAAAAACAGGCAAGGTTAAAGTGCATGTTTGATTTCATAAAAGAAACAGTCCACTGAGGTGTGGCAGGGATCACCGGGAGGGCAGGCGGGTTAACAGCCATGCTGGGCAGCACCAGGCACACTGCCTCCTGAAGGGCATGGGCTTAGAGGCTCACTCTTAAAAGCCAGCCCAGAAATACGTTCTTTTTATCTTTAGAAGAAAAGAGTTCTGTTCTAAGGAAAGAGGAGTTAGGGAGTGGGAATAAAACGAGGGTAACACATAGCTGGAACCTGAATTGGACTGTGGAGTTCCCGTGGCCGGCTGGTCCCCAATGCAGCAAGCTGCTCACACTTCCCTCTGCCTGTACATGTTTTCATGGTCAGTGCTTCTGTAGATTCACACGTGAAAATTGGCTTTTCGAAAGTTAAGATCCTTTTGTCCAAACCCTAAAGGTTCTATAATGTTACTTTTAAAAGCCTGAGATAAGATAATATATTTTGGTTTTGCATGGGCCTCTTTTGGCTTGTCTGCAGCTCCTTGCTCTGGGCGGTGAGCTAGGGCCACCCTCTCCCACCTGCAGCTTCGTCCACTTGGTCCTCTGGAGTTCCTTACCCACACTAACTACTTATTCAAAGAATGGCTGCCTAACCCACACTGGGGCCCTTGTCTGGATTTGGTAGTAAGACTCAAATCAGTCTTGCTCCTCTGGCTGAAAAGCCCCCAAGTTTGAGGCAGCTGCTTGTAGAGAAAGCCAGTGTCCAATGAGAGGAAACAGGAAAAGAGAAACCATAAAAGGACTCAGACGTGCCTTGCACGACCCTAGTTAAGGCCTAGTTCTGGCCTTGGATTTGCTGAGACCCTCATCCCAGTCGCCTTTTGACAAGTTTCCCTTTATGTCTTAGCTAGTTGGACTTGGGTCGCTAACACCAAAACCAAAGTTTCCTGCCTAGGATAGAAAGCACTTACCTCCTGCTTCCTGTTGAAAGGGGCTTATATACAGTACGCTGCATACAAAATGCCCAACTTTTAGTTTCTATGCTGGGAATTTATTCAGATTTGGGCTTTTGTTCTTTTTTTTTTATCTTTCAAGCAATAAAGACTGGACTTAGGAGAGCTGTAGCTTTTATTTTTTTTTAATTGAAATGAAAATGCCATGGTGTAAGTTAGAGCCCTGACAGCACTCCGAGCACAGACATGCATTATCTCATCCGCGCTGCGTGGCAGCTCCACATGGGCATGTCAGGTAATGAGCAGAGCGTGTGAGTGAGTGTTGATGAAGGACCCGTGCCTGGCTTTAATTAATTTCTGAGGCTGATGTGCTGCCTGCAAACAAGCCTTCAGGATTTCTCCTGTCACTGCATTTTAACTGATGTGAACAGTAGCAGTGTTGAACTTGTATCTTATAAATACCATGGTGGTAAACTAAAATTTAAACACATATTAAAGGACCAGAAACCATATCATTGACCTTCAGGCTTGAATGCATCCCTTCCCTGCCATCTTTCTCCTTCTTGATGGAAGAGGAGGTACCAGGTATAGTCATCTGACAGTCGAATATCTGATGAAGGGATGGCCAGCCCTATGCAGAACAGGCTGAGTCTGTCCCTTAAGACAGGAGTGTGACCTGTGGGTTCTGACACTTGGGTTTCTCCAGTGTTAGGCAAGTAAACTTACCACATCCTCTAAGTCCTTCACTTTATACTTTTTATGAAGATTAGACTTTTCTGGGGTAGGCAGGCTTTAGTGCAAACTACAATTCCTCGATTGAAAATAGAGGACAGTCTGCAAGGCCCTCCACATACGTGCAGCCTCCAATCTTCTTTAGCTGAGAAAATTGGCATCGAGTCAATTTGGATGGCAAAACTGCCAGTTAAGGGAGCTAACCAGTCAGCCAGCCTCAGCACTCCTGCTCGGGGAATGCCATGCTTGCAAAGCCCATTTCAGATGCTACCACTTGGGTTAGGAAATTTTAAAAATGGCATAAAAAAGGCTAAACATGATACCAAGGCTAAAAGAAGTGTACAGGGATGGGTTGTGAAGACATTAGTGTTGGAAAGCCATAGGAGGTTTTGAGGCATCCCCTGAATTCCTACAAGGCTTCGCCGGAACAGCCCTCATCTCCAAGAAGTGGGCCTATCTGTCGGTGTGCCTTCCTTTGCTGAAGTCGTCAGCCTTACAGTAAGTCAAGCCCTTCAAAACCAAGGCCTGGGATTTGTTTTCCCATCTTTCATTAAAGATTTTTCACAGGAGCCTTCTAAGAATCTTTCTGGGTTCCTTTATTCACTTTGCTTGTGAAGAGGTTCATGGCAGTTTGTTGCAGCAGTATGGAAAATGATACAGATTTATAAAATGTGGGATATTTGTATAATATTGGGTAATATCGGGATGAGTGGGGTATTAATCATAAAAAGAAATGTAAAAGCCAGAAAGAGAAAGGTTGATATACGTAACTAATTAAAAATAGAGAAAATGAGCTGAGGGTGCTGCCTCATGCCTGTAATTCCAACACTTTGGGAGGTTGAGGCCGGAAGATCAGCTGAGGCCAGGAGTTGAAGACCAACCTGGGCAACATAGTAAGACACTGTCGCTCAAAAAAAAATTTTTTTTTAATAGAGAAAATAGTTACAAAATGACATCGGCAAAGGATTAATATACCCAATATGCAAAAGCTCCTATACATTAATAAGAACAAAAACACCCCAATTTTTTCTAAAAAATAAGCAAAGCAAATAAATGAGTAGTTTATAGAAGAAATAAATATTACAAAAATCATAGGGAACAATGTCCAATCTTGGTACATGTTAGAAAAATTAAAATTCAAGTATAAATATGTAGCCCTTTGAAAAACATTTAAAAGATCAGTGTCTTGCATTAGAAAAAATATAGGGAAATAATTACATACCTTTCTGGGAAGACATGCATTGCAACAGTAATTGGGAAGGTGATCTAGAAGTAATTATTAAAATTTAAAGTGGACATCCACTTTAACCAATTAATCTCATATTTAGAATTCTTAAAAAAATAAATTTGTAAGGTGGATGTGCAAGAATGTTTATTTCAGTGTCACTTGTTAAGCGGTCCTCCTGAGATCAGGAACAAGTCAGGGATGGTTATTCTTACTACTTCTATTCAGTATTGTACTGAAGGTTCTAACTAGGGTAATTAGACAAGAAAAAGAAATTTTTAAAAATCTATATTTGAAAGGGAAAAATAAAAGTATTTGCAGTTAACAGTATCTCGTATATAGAAATTTCAAGGACTCCACAAAACTGGTGCAAATAAGTTCAGCAACTTATCCTGTAATTACATATTACAGGATATAATATCAATATACCAAAGTTAATTATATGTCTACGCATTATTGCTATCTACATAGCAATGAACCATCTAAAAAATACAATTAAGTAAACAAGTCTATTTATTATAGCATCAAAAAGAATAAAATATGTAGGAATAACTTAAAAGAAGCACAAGATTTACACACTGAAAACCACAAAATATCCATGAAAGAAATCAAAAATCTAATTGGAAAGATCTCATATTCATGATTTGGAAACTAAAATTGTTAAATGCCAGTACTTCCCACATTGATCTACAGATTCAGCACAATTTTTGTCCTGACTCCAGATTTCCTTTTTCTTTTTTTTAAGGAAATTGATAATCTGATCTAAAAATTTTTATAGATATTTAGGGATCTCAGATTAGTCAAAAACA
Organism: Arctocebus calabarensis; assembly: GCA_963573935.1. NCBI lineage: Eukaryota > Metazoa > Chordata > Mammalia > Primates > Lorisidae > Arctocebus > Arctocebus calabarensis. The sequence goes on along the minus strand of CAUYON010126506.1, from coordinate 20,557 downwards.
ATATTGGAAAAAAATGATGAAGTTTGAAGACTCATACTTCTTAATTTTAAAACTTATTACAAAGCTACAATAATCAGGACAATCTAGTAAAGCATGGGCTAAATACAGAGATAAATAGAATTGAAAGTCCAAAAATAAATCCATAAAACTGCAGAGGTGCTAAGACTTGTCAATGAGATGAAACAGTCTTTGCAACAAATGGCACTGGGGCAACTAGGTGTCTGCGTGCAAAGGAATGAATTGGTCCCCTACTTAATGCTATATACAAAAAAATAACTCAAATGGATCAAATTCTACATGTATGCTAAAGCTCTGAAATGCCTACAGAAAACATGAGTATGGATTAGGTAATAGTTTCTTAGATATGACAGCAAAAGTACGCACACGCACACATGCACAAATACATACTGGACTCCAACAGAATCCAGAAACATTTGTGATTCAAGGACTATCAAGAATGTCAAAAGACAATCCACAGACTAGGAGGAAATATTTTGCAAATCATATTTGGTAAAGTACATTTACAATTGAACAATAAGACAACACAGCTTAAAAATCAACAAAGGATTTGAATGGACATTTCCACAGAGAAAATATTTTTTTAAATGGCCAATAAGCACATGAAAAAATGCCTACATCATTAGTTACTAGGTAACATAAATCACAACTACAAGAGATACCACTTTACACCAACTGGGATGACTGCACTTAGAAGGGCAGGGAGTAACAAACACTGGTGAGGAATCAGGGAGACTGGAGCCTCACACATTGGGAGGTGTGTCACATGGTGCCGCTGCTTTGGAATATAGTTTGGCAATGCCTCAAAAGGTTAATCATAAAGTTACCATAAAACCAGCAATTCCATTCCTAGAGATATACCTAACAGAAATGATAACATCTTCACACAAAATTTGTTCAAAAGTGTTCTTAGCAGCGTTATTCACAATAACCAGATCTCCATCATCTGGTGACTGTATAAACAAAATGTGGTGTATCCATACAATGAAACAGTATTTGGCCAGAAGAAGGAGGACTACAACATGGATGAACCTTGAAAGGATTATGCTAAGTGGAAGAATTCCGACAGAAAGGCCACATATTTATATGAAATGTCTAAGTAACCTTTATAGAAAGAAAGGTTAACAGTTGCCAGGGATGGGGGGGAGGAGGCCAAAGGGCAGTAACTGCTGATGGATATAAGGGGGTTCTTTATAGGGTGACCAAAACATGTTCTGGAATCAGATAATGGGGCTGGTTGCACACCTTGTGACTACCCTGAAAACGACCTAATAGTAAGGGTAAGTTTTATGGTCAATTATATCTCAGTAAAAAATAGGAAAATGAATTAGACCATTTTTACTCACCTGAAAGTATATCCCCAATTTATAAATTATTATAAATTATATCCCCAATTTATTATAAGTAATAAATACTAGCCCAGAAGATTATCAAACTGTTACTAATTATTACCTGAGTAAGATCAAATAAAAGAGTTAAGAAATGTTTTCTTACAGACCAGGGGTGGCCCACGTCTTCTCCCTCTACTGCATGTTGAAAGAATAATTGTCTTGGGACACACAAACACTACTGAAAGCTGCTAAGAAAGAAGAAAGGTCCGTGCATACTTTTTGTGATACCTAATACCACAGAGAAGCCAAAAGGGAGCCTCCCAGAACTCGCAGGGAGCCTGCAGGCGGAAGGTTGGACACCCCTGTGTAGACCTTTGTGCCGCTTGACTCGCTCTGAACACGTATTCAGTAGCTTGCAAGAACAAGGAAAAACACACACGTGCGCACTCACAAAGTGAGTGCAATCCCAGCAGTGAGCAAGTCTGAAGCGTCCAGGCACTTCACAGTAAGTCATTAGGGGATTCGTCCTGCGAAAACGCGACAAGGATGTGGAGAGAGGCGTCCACGGTCCCAAGTGCAAGTGAGGGACAGACTGCGGGAGGCGCAGCGGGGCGTGTTCTGGAACGCTCTCCGTGTGACCGAGCCTCTCCGAGCAGCCTCCCTCCCCGCAGCGCCCCTGACGGACCCTCGAGGCCCCCGAGCGCTTGGCTCGCTGTGCACGGGGGAGCGGGAGGACCGGGCTTCGGCACCCACAGGGCGGGGCCCATGTTGCATAGCAACCCCCGCCCCCAAACTGGGTGACTCAGCGCAATCCGGAGACCCCAGAGTCCTTCGCAAGGACAAGTGGGAAGCAGAGGGCAGGAGCGTGGAAACGGCACGGCCTCGCCGGCGCAGCGGCGCGCCAGGCCCGCGTCCTCCCTCGATGCAACGGGGAGCAGGCGCCGGCGGAGGCGGAATGAGTGAGGCGCTAGGTCAGCTGCGGGATTCCACCGCGGAAACCAAGGAAACGCGTCTGCGTTTGAGATGAAGGGTGACAAGAGACAGCGGGGTACGGAGGCGTGGCGAGGCAAGGAGGCGCGGTCGGAGTCTGCGCCGCCGGTGTCCCGCCCGAGCCCGGGAGGACATCGGCTGTCATTAGTGTTTGTGGTTAAGGTGTGGCCCAAAACAATTGTTCCTCCTTCAACTTGCAGCCGAGGAAAAAGAACATTGGACACCCCCGGTCTGTGAGAAAACATTATTTCTTACTCTTCTACTTGATCTTACTTAGGTAATAAATAGTAACAGTTTGATGATCCTTCTATGCTTTTCTGGGCTAGTATTTATTACTTCTTATAATAAATTGGGGATATAGTTTCAGGTGAGTACAAATGGTCTAATTCATTTTCCTCTTTATTTATTTTTATTTTATTTTATTTGCAGTTTTTGGCCGGGGCTGGGTTTGAACCTGCCACCTCCGGCATAGGGGGCCAGCACCCTACTCCTTTGAGCCACAGGCACTGCCCCACATTTTCCTCTTTTTTACTAAGATATAATCGACCATAAAATTCACCCTTACAATGGTCTAAAGCTTGGGGAGAAGTCGGGGTCTAGAGCAGGCTCTGTGGGATGCTTGCCAGCAGGCAGCAATTTTCTCTGGCACAGACGGGACCCACAGAGCAGTGTCAAGACGATGAGTGACCAGGACTTCATATTATCACAGAAGGTTAAACCCCCAGGAACAGGAAAACCTCGGAGATGAGCAGAAGGAGGGTCAGAGGCACCGAAAGTCAAAGATTACAAGAGATTACAAGAGATGCGACCTGGCTTCACCTCCTGGGCCTGCACAGTGAGAGCTGGAGTGACCAACAGCAAACAGTTAAGAAGCACTTGCTGGGTTCCCATCATGGAGCTAAGCCTCTTACAAGCAGGATTTCATTTAGTTATCACAATAATCCTTTATAGGATATCATTGTTCTCATTATACAGACAAGGAAACCAAGCTTTAGGAGGTTATTTTCTCAGAGTCACTATGGTAAATAATTTTCAAATATAGCTGCAATCATATTTCCCATCCTCTACACTGTGACCTTACCACTCCCTTCTCAAAGAATGGAGTCTAATATCCCTACAAGTGAATCTGGATAGGGTTGTGACTGTTTTGACCAGTGGAATGTGGATTCCAAAGCTTTAGTACACAGTGTCTTGGATCTACCCCTGGTTCCAAGGGACACTCCCTTTGGCAGAAGAAGGTCACCATGCCAGGGCTTTGACATTCTCAAGTCCACCTCTAACTCTCCTTTCCTCAAAAAGATGTTTTTCTGTTCCTAAGGGTCTACATTTCTGTGATATTTAATCCTCATTAAGTCATTCATTTTCTTGCCACTGCTCTTTGGCTTCTTTCTTTGCTAGAAAATTGCCGATTTCTTTTTTTGTTTTGTTTTGTTTTGGCCAGGGCCGGGTTTGAACCTGCCACCTCCAGTAAATGGGGCCGGTGCCCTACTCCTTTGAGCCACAGGTGCCACCCCAAAACTGCTGATTTCTGACAGGGCGAGCTCCAGCCACAGCCAGCATGTGACCTTGTGTGTGTATAGTGCGCCAGCCTGGTCACTCCTCTCTTCAACCTGGGAGCTTTCCCACGGCTGCAGCCCCTGGCAGCGTCTTACTGCCACCTCATGAGATACCCCCAGAAAAAGAGCCCGGCTCAGCACCTCTTGAAATTCTGATCCACAAACTCATGAGCAAAGTAAAATGACTGTTGCTTTACAAGTTTGGGGTGATGTGTGACACAGCAAAGATCATCAAAACAGCCTTGGGACATCACCACAGAGCCACGCACACCTGATTCTGGAGCCTGGCTTGCCACTACCCCATTCTCCTTCACACACGTCTCTTTGTGTCCCCACCTCCAGTGGTCCTGACCTCAGGGCATATACTGAATGACTGTGTTACCAAACTCTTAGCTAAATGCCCTCTGCTCACATCTCTTTATTGTATTTCCTAGCAAATTTACATAACATAATGTGTCACCATGCAATGTCAGTAAAACATAGCATTGGTTATTAAAACTATCACATTATTACCACGTAATTGTCACACAAAGAATAACATCCTGTTACTTTAATGCTTTGGAAAATCAAAAAAGCTTTAAATTTCTAGGCTTTGATAAAAATGCTATGTCTCCCATTTGCGTATCTTAATAATAAATTCCCTGCGTCTTCACATTTCTCTCTCAGATTTTTTGCTCAGCGTATTCGGCATGAGGAGGTGAAAACGCAGTGGACGATGACCGCGGGGACCGCGCGGAGAGTCTAACGTGCACGGAGCCCAGACCACACCCTCTCCGTGCCTCCCTTCCGGTTTACCATCGTGTGAAACAATAAAGCACCTTCTGGAAGTTCTCTGCATCCTGAAAGCACTTGTGTGGGCAGACAGCAGCACAGGCCAGGACTCGCGACGGGGTTAGACGGTAGGCAGAGCGAGTAGATGTGCCCTGTGTTCATTAGCACGGCCCACTGAAGTCACAGATCCCGCCTGAACTGCAGTCTAAGGCACGGCAAACTCGCCAGGCCCAGGCTTAAATCTGTTTTCCTCCTGTGCTAGTCTAAAGGGCTGTGTAATTGCTACTGAACCCCAAAGATCCCAAACGAGGGATCTTTGAGTCACGAGTGTCACTTTAAGGGTCCTTTGGTTAGTACCTGTCTCTGTCACTAAGGTCTGGACTCAGCAGCCTGCATTCATAAGAAAAGGAGGCAGGACGTTATTGCTCCAGCACCCACCCTTGCAGCACTATTCATTACTGCATTTCTTCTCTAATATTCCTAAGCTGGCCCCTAATTGTGACACAAGCAGTTGACGTAACTTTGAAGATGACATAAAAATCGTTTTCAAAGAAATGCGACTTCCTGCAGCATCATCCACTATGAAGCTGATTCTCTTTCAGTGAGTGCAGCAGCGTGATCCAGGGCTGGGAGCCCATGTGAGCCCTGCAGGCTCCTCGTCCCTGCGTCCCCAACCCTGCCCTTTCTTCTTCCTTCGCCTCCAGTTTGCCCCCTGGTTTCCTGTGCCTCCAAGTGACCCAGATTTACACATAGGCTGTGGTGTAATAAGGTATTATTGTGAAATTGCAAGCACACGTAATTCAAAACTCATCAGCAGGATAGGTCTCGGGGGACAGCCGTGCCTGTGAGTCTGATATTTCTCCATTTGATGTTGATTATTCCACCAGCTGAAGGTCTCGGGCAGAGTGGTATGACAGATAATGTGAATTCGGGAGATTCAGACCTATGACAGGTCAGTCTTGCTTTGCCTGCAGTTCTCTGAAGAAGCCGTGGCTCCTGGATACCAGGCTTCTGATTTTATTTCTGGACTTTCAGGTTTGGGAGAATAGGATGGTGGTTAAGAGTGAAGAACTCTGCCCCACTGAGGGTTGGTGTCCTCCTTTTTCCCCGGTCAGTGTGACTAGATACTTTTCAACATTTTTGGGTTTTCCTAAAAAACTATAGTTTCACTGAGTTTCTCTCATTTTCCTGATTTCTGTTTCATTTGTTCCTGCTGTGATCTGCATTATTTCTTTTCCTCCACCAACTTTGTTTAATTTGCCCTTTCTTCTACTTTCTTAGGGGGAATCTGAGATTATTGAGACCTTGCTTTTGTCTACTGTAGGTATTTTAATGCCACAGATTTTCCTCTATGTATTGTTTTAGTAGAAGTCTGCAAATTTTGAAATGTGCTTTCCTTGTTATTTAGCTTAAAATACTTTGTAATTTCCCCTTTGATTTCTTTTTTGATCTGTGAGTTATCAAGAAGTGTGTTATTTGGAAGAGAGGTGGAGCAAGATGGTGGAATAGAAACCTCTAGAAAGCATCCTTCCATACAAACACCCAGTTCAACAACCATCCATGCCAGAAAGCACCTTCAGAAAAACAAAAAATCAGGGAGTGATGGTGGTCCCTGGTTTTGATGCTGCACCAAAAGACCAGGAGCTCTTGAGGGCAGAAAAGATAGCCTTGCACTGCCCACACCACTCCCAGCCACCCCAGCAGCAGTGCCAGCTAACCCAGTGGGCAGAGTCTGTGTGCTGGACAGAGAGAGAAGTGACTGTGGGACTTTGCATTGGGATGCAGGGCCATCCTGTCAAAAGGGAATGCAGCACAGGGTAGAACTTGGCTGCGCTCACAGAAGGCACAGTCAGAGCAGCCAGGAGAATTCTCTTCCCAAATTGAGGTCTGGCCTGCCTCACAGCCAAGTAGCAAAACATGGCCTCGGGCCTGGAATAAATTTTTTCAAGAGACTCAGGCCACAAAGACTGCTGTCCTTGGGCAGTTTCTGCAGCTGTGCAGACTCAGAGCCAGACGACTGGGGCGTGCATGACTCACTGAGATGCCAGTGACAGTGGCCACACCAGTGCCTGTGTCAACCTTCCCCCAGTTCCAGGCACTGCAGCTCAAGGATAGTCTTCCATCTGGGGAAAGGGAAAAGATAAAATTCAATGTCCCTTCATGATCAAAACTCTCAAAAACACAGGTATAAAAGGAAATTACCTTTACATGGTAAAAGTGTACATGACAGCTCCACTGCTGATATGATAACTGAATGGGGAGAAACTGGAAGCCTTTCCTCTAAGATCTGGAACCAGATGAGGATCCCCCACTCTCACCACTTGTATTCAGCATAGTACTGGAAGTTCTAGCTACAGCAATCAGAAGAGAGAAAAAAATAGAGGGCATGGATATTGGAAAAGAAGAAGCCAAATTATCCTTGTTTGCAGACAACTTGTATGACCTTACATCAAGAGAAACCTAAAGACCCCATAAAAAACTTGTTAGAACTGATAAACAATGCCAGTAAGCTTGCAGAATACAAAACCCTCATAAAAGCATAAGTAACATTTCCATATGCCATCAGCAAACACTCTGAAAAATAAACCAAGAAAGTTATCCCATTTACAATAGCTACAAACAAAATAAAATACCTAGGACTAGACTTAACAAAAGAAGTGAAAGATCTCTATAATGAAAAATATAAAACATTGATGAAAGAAATTGCAGAGGACACAAACAACTGCAAAGATATTCCATGCTCATGGATTGGAAGAATCAATAATGTTGAAATGACCATACTACCCAAGACAATGCAATCTCCATCAAAATACCAAGGACATTCTTCACAGAAATAGAAAAAAAATCATGAACTAAAACCACAAAAGATCTAGAATATCAAAGCCATCCTGAGCAAAAAGAACAGAACTGGAGGAATCACAATACCTGATTTCAAAGTATACTGCAGAGCTATAGTAACCCAAACAACATGGTACTGGTGCAAAAACAGACACATAGACCAGTGGAACAGAATGGAGAACACAGAGTAAATCCACGCTCTGCAGCGAACTTATCTTTGACAAAGGTTCCAAGAACATACAGTAGAGAAAGTATGGTCTATTCAATAAATGGTGCTGGGGAACCTGGATTTCCATATGCAGAAAAGTGAAACTAGACCCTTATCTATCACATTATACAAAATCAAATTAAAGTAAATTAACAACTTCAGTGTAAGACATGAAACTGCTGAAAGAAAAGATCTGTGAAGTTCTTTAGGATGTCAGTCTGGGCAAGGACTTCTTGAGTAACACCTTCAAAGCACAGACAAGCAAAGGAAAATTGAACAAATGGGATCACATCAAGCTAAAAAGCTTCTGCACAACAAAGGAAACAATCAATAAAGTGAAGCTACGGACCCACAGCATGGGAGAAAATATTTGCTAACTACCCATCTGGTAAGAGACTAAATTAGAATATATAAAGTACTCCAACATCTCAATAGGAAAAAAATCAAATAATCCAATTTAAAAATGAGCAAATGATCTGAATAGACATTTTTCAAAGGAACACTGGTAACAGATATGTGAGAAAATGAAGACAAGTCAACAGGTTTATGAAAAAATGCTCCATATCATTAGTCATCAGAGAGATGCAAATCAAAACTATATTCTCACCCTAGTTAAAATGGCTTTTAATCAAAAAGACAGGCAATAACAAATGCTAGTGACGATGTAGTGGGAGTTGAACCCTCATACACTGTTGGTAGGAATGTAAATTAGTGCAACCACTATGGAGAACAGTATGGAGGTTCCTCAAAAAACTGAAAATGTGACGGAACAATCCCACTTCAGATATATCCAAAAGAAGGGAGGTAAGTACCACAGGAAGACGCCCCGCACGCCATGCTTACTGCAGCACTTTCCGGAATGGCTAGGATTTGGGATTAGCCCAAGTGTCTGTCAGCAGACAAACGGATAAAGAAATTGTGGTACACACACAAATGGAATATTACATAGCCACAAAATAAGGAAATCCTGACATTCACAACAACATGGATGGAACTGGAGAACATTTTGTTAAGTGAAATAAGCCAAGCACAGAAAGACAAATCTTCCCTGTTCTCACTCATGTGAGAGCTAAATATGAAAACAGTTGATCTCATGGAGACAGCAGAGTGATGGTTACCAGAAACTGGGAAGGGTATCAGGGAGGGAGAGACAGAGTGAGGGTAGTCACTGGGTGCAAAATAGAGACAGAATGAACAATATTGGGAAGCACAGCAAAGTGAGTATAATTAACAGTAAGTTAGGGTATATTCTAAAGTAACTAAAAGAGTGGATTGGAATGTTTCTAACAAAAAGAAATGATAAATTCCTGATGTGATGGATTTAATTAATGCACATTATATGCCTGTATCAAAACATCACTTGTACCCTATAACTTTACAGAAATGTACCCATAATAATTACAATTTTTTTTTTGAGACAGAGTCTCACTATGTTGCCCTCAGTAGAGTGCTGTGGCATCACAGCTCACAGCAACCTCAAACTCTTGGGCTTAAGTGATTCTTTTGCCTCAGCCTCCTAATCGCTGGGACTACAGGCACCTGTCACAATGCCTGGCTATTTTTTTGTTGCAGTTGGCATGTTGTTTAGCTGGCCCAAGCTGGGTTCAAACTGGCCAGCTGGGTGTATGTGGCCAGTACCCTACCCACTAAGGTACAGGTACCACCCAATAATTACAATTTTTTAAAAAGAAATTCATTATGTAATTTCTAAATATCATAGTATTTCTCCAGAGATTGCTCTGTTTTTTTATTTCTAATTTAATTCCATGCTGGTTACAGAATGTATTCCATATAACTTGAATTCTTTTGTATGTTGACTTTTAATTTTCATTTACTTCAAAGTATTTTCTAATTTCCCTGTAATTTCTTCTTGGACTCATTATTTATTTTAAAATATGTTATTTGATTTCTGCATGTTTGTACATTTCTTAAATTTCCTTCTCCTTTTGATTTCTAATTTCTTATAATTTCATCATGGTCAGAGAACATACTTTGTGTTATTTTAACCCAACATCATCTGTTCTTTGTGAAATAATGTGTTTGAAAGTTGTGGACATTTGCAAGTTCTTACGTCTTTTTATTATTGAGCTGTAAGTATTTTTATATTCTAGACACTATTAAATATCTATACTTTTATCCATATTATTTAAATCACTTAATCCCTTTAATTTATGTTTCTGTGGGGTAAAATATGAGTAAAGGTTTTCTGTTTGGTTTGGGTTTTGTTTTTTCATATTGAAATCCAGTTATTACAGCACCATTAGTTGAAAAGATTATTCTTTACTCATCGAATTGCCTTGGAATCTTAATTCAAAGTCAATTACTGCTGGGGATGTAGGCCTACTTTCAGATTCTGTATACTGTGCTATGGTTCTGCATTTCCATTTCCACACACGTGCATTATCTTGATTAATGTCAGCTTAATGTAAGTTGTAAAATTAGGTAGTATGAGTCTTCTAATTCTGTTCTCTTTCAAGTTATTTTGCATATCTAGGTAATTTACATTTCCAGATAAATTTTATAATCTCCTTGTCAATTTCTAAAAAAAAAACACTGTAGATATTTGGACTGGGATTGCATTGAATCTGTAGATCTAAAGATTAAAATCTAAATATTGAATCTTTTGACCAACAGTCATGGAATTTAATTATTTAATTAAGTCTTCTTTTTGTTTTGTTTTGTTTTCTTTTGAGACAAAAAAGTCTCAAAAGTCTCTTGAGTTTTGCTGTAGGCTACAGTGCTATGCCATCATAGCTCACTGTAACCTCAGACTCCTGGACTCAAGCCATCCTCTTACCTGAGCCTCCTGAGTAGTTGGGACTACAGGCTCCTGCCGCAACACCTGGCTAGTTTTTCTATTTTTAGTGGAGACAGGGTCTCACTCTTGCTCAGGTTGGTCTTTGTTTTTTTTTTTTTTTTTTGAGACAGCGTCTCACTGTGTCGTCCTCAGTAGAATGCCGTAGAATTACAGCTCACAGCAACCTCAAACTCTTGGGCCTAAGCAATTCTCTTGCCTCAGCCTCCCAAGTAGCTGGGACTCCAAGCACTCACCACAATACCTGGCTATTTTTTGGTTGCAGTTGTCATTGTTTAGCTGGCCCAGGCCGGGTTCGAACCTGGCAGCCTCAGTACAGATGGCCAGCACCATAACCACTGTGCTACAGGTGCCAAGCCTACTCAGGCTGATCTTAAACTCCTGAGCTCAAGGAATCCTCCCACCTCGGCCTCCTAGAGTGCTGGGATTACAGGTATGAGCCACTGCACCCAAAAAGATTGAGTCTTCTTTAATTGTCCCCATCATTTTATAGTTGTCTGGGTACAAATCCTCCTTTGTTAAACTTCCCCGTAAGTTTTTACTGGTGTTTTTTATGCTATTGTAAATTGTGCTTTTTCCTCTTCATTACTAATTGTTCATTGTCAGTATAGAGAAACACATTTGATTTTTTTATATTGGCCTGGCATTCTGCTATCTTGACAAACTTATTACTTTTAGTACTTTTTAAAAATATAAATTCATTGAGATTGCGTAGAAGATCATCTGGGAATAAACAGTTTTACTTCTTTTTTCCAGTCTGCATGTCTCATGTATTTTTTCCCTTCTTGCACTGGTGAGGATATCCAGTGGTAAGATTAGACATCCTCACTCAGTCCCAGTCTTACAGGGAAAATATTGGTCTTTTGCCATTAAGCCTGGTGCTATCTATAGATGTCCCTCACTGAGTTGAAGAAGTTTCTTTCTATTTCCAGAGTGCCTATCATTTTGATCACAAATAGATATTAAATTCTGTCAAATGCTTTTACTGTATATATTGTACTTTTCAGTTATTTTCATCATATTCAAGATTGTATATTATTTAACTACTTTAAATTGCCTTATTTATTAAGTTGCTTGTCTTTCTTCCCCAATAAAATAGAAGTACCAAGAAAGCACACACTATCTTTCCATCACTGTATCCTCAGTACCTAGAACATTGCCTGAAACAAAGCAGGCACTCGGTAAGCATTCACTGAATAAGTAAATTTATACTGAACATATGAATGATGCTTACCATATGATATTCTTTATTGTAAGTAATTCTCCACCACCTTCATGAAATGTTGAGGCCTAGAGGGCAGGGACTGTCCCACAACACCTACCCTAAGGTTTTAGATTGACGTACCCATCAACATTTATGAATTGGAAAGCATTTGAACAGAAACACTTCACTGGATGACCGAGGCATCTTTGGCTCCTTCCTGGGACATAGGAGAGGGTTACAAGAACCCAGGAGAAGAGGGTGGCCTGGCACAGTGACATCAACTCTCTCCCCTTGCCCCTGATTCTTTTCCTCTCAGATTCTACCCTGTGGTGTGGGGCCCAGACTCTTTTTTCCCTGAGTATCCAGCTTACCCTTTGAGACTAATAAAATGGATCCCAGAATGATGGTTATCTTTGTAACAACCGAAGTCTAGTCTCAGATCCTAAGTCCTCTGTCACCACTCCGTAGGACCCTCCATAAGCTCCATCATGTTGCAGACCTGGGCTGGCTTCACCTTCCTTGTGAGCAAGGACCCTGCTTCACAAGACCACGTGGGACAGTTAAGAGAACGGCATGAATGGGATGACGCAGGTAGCAATGCTCAATTTTTAATTAGAAGATAAAACCAGAGACTCATTTTTCTATGTGATTTAAAGCATAAGTCATGATAAGCCGTTAAAAATCTGTTGTCTAGGCCCCATTCCCTCTCCCCACGCTGTGGTTCTCTGGGAAAGATGACCCAAATTTAGTCCAAAATGCAGAGGAGTTTTTCTCTGATCTTTGCATATGTATGGACTGAGGGAATGGACTTTTGGTAAGATTCGCTGTTTGAGTGGGTCCCTCTCCTGTTCTCTTGTTTTCTTTGCTAGGTCATGACTTCAGGCCCCTTACACCTTGGCTTATACATGGCCTAAATGTTTTTATCTTCAGCCCTGACTCCATATGATTTCAAAAGTCTGGGGCTCAATATCAACTCATCTTGGTTTCTGAGTGTATTCATTGTAAATCTCAAGAGAATATAATTGGCCCAAGTCATCTGCCAATGACTGAATGAACTGTTCGGGGCTCTAATGTTATCCCTGGTTCAACCACTTGCGACTACAAAGTACAGATTCCCTTAGTACAAAATGGCTGCGTAGGTCTGACTTTCAAGAATGGCATTTGGCTGGGCCCCTGAAACATGTCTTCTAAAAAGACTTAATTATAATCATCTTTTTATATGTTGATAATTTTGCAGTTTATTCCCAGGAAAAATTAATAAATATTGGTTAGCTAGCTTGCTTTGCTTGCTTTACTTCCTTCTTTTTTTCTTTCTTTTTTCCTTCCTTCCTTTCTGCCTTCTGTTTCTTTCTTTGTGCATTTTTATTAGGGTGAAATTCACATGACATAAAATTAATCATTTTAAAGTGTATAATTCAATGGCATTTAGTACATCTACAATCTTGTGTGGTAAGCCTTTGGTAACCATGTAGTGTGCAGATTTTTCAATTCTTAAATTTTTTTCTTTCCTAAAAAATAAATAATTGCCATGTTCTCAGAATATGAATAATAATCGAAATTTATCAATCATACTATATTTTTGGTTTGTAACTTAAAAGAAGTTCTTGCAAAGAAGTACCTCAGCCACTGGCTGTCTTTGTAATTGGTCAGAGTTCAGTGGTTCTTGATCCTGGCTGCACATGAGAATTGCTGGGAATGTTAAAAGTATGCCTGCCTGGGCTGTCCTCTAGGAACTTTTGTTTAACTAGTTTAGTATGTGATCCTGGCATCACGTTTTTACACTTGCTCCTGATAAAGCTAATATGAAGCTGAGGCTGAGACCCACGGCTCTAGATAAAGACATCCTTGTAAACAAGCACGTCTGGGGAGGGGACATAGGTGCAAAGCCCTCATCCAGGAGTCTAAGCTCAGGAAATCACTTGAACAGGGAGAGTAGACATGGAAGTGGTGGAGAAATCCAAGGAGCAATGGGGAAGGTAGAAAGAGAGAAAGTGAAGTGCAGCACGGTAAGCTTGGCCCTGACTCTGAGGATAGGAAGAACACAAATTGGAGGGAATTTTTCTTGGTAGACTTTTAAAAAAAATTTTATTAAATCATAATTGTGTACTTTTGATGGCGAACAAAGAATTGGCACATGACAGGCAATGCAGTTGGAGTTTGAGGCATCTTTCTAAAGTTTTAGCCATCTAGGAGCTTATAGATTCTTGCCAAAAAAGTGAACTGTGGGCAACACTGGGCTCTTGTTAGAAATGCAGAAATTCCCATTCACTTCAGACTGACTGAACTCTGAATTTGGTAAGATCCTCAGGTGACTCATGTCCACATTAAAGTTTGCTAAATACTGACTGGATTCTTACTAGAAGACTGCAAAATATTAATTGTGGTGCAGTGGCTCATGCCTGTAATCCTAGCTCTTTGAGGGCTTGATGCGGGAGGACACTTGAGGCCCTGACTTTTAGACCAGCCTGGAAACATAGCAAGACCCATGTCTACAAAAATTTAAAAATTAGGGTGGCACCTGTGGCTCAAATGAGTAGGGCACTGGCCCCATATACCAGAGGTGGCAGGTTCAAACCCAGCCCTGGGCAAAAAAATGAAAAAAAAAAATTTTTTTTTAAATTAGCTGTTTGTGGTAGCACACATCTTTAGTACTATCTTCCATATGAAGCTTGGGATTATTTTTTTCCTAGATCTATGAATGTGACATTGATATTTTGATGGGATTTATGTTGAATCTAAATAATTTTGGGTGATAGGGACATTTTAACAATATTGATTCTTCCAATCCATGAGCATGGAATGTTTTTCTATTTATTTGTGTCATCTGTGATTTTTTTCAATTCATGTTTTGTAGTTCTCCTTGAAGAGATTTTTTCACCTCCTTGGTTAAGTGTAGTCTAGATATTTTATTTTCTTTGTAGCATTATGCATGGTTTTGAGCTCTTGATTTGATTCTCAGTTTAACTGTTACTATGCAGAAATGCTACTAATTTGTGTGCATTGATTTTGTAACCTGAGACTTTGTAACCTGAGATTTTGTAACCTGAGACTCCAATTTTAGGAGTCTTTTGTTAGAGTCTTTTAGGGTTTTCCAGATAGAAGATTAGGGGTAGTTTGACCTCATCTTCCCAATTTGGATGCCCTTTATTTCTTTCTCTTGCCTGAGTGCTCTAAGATTTCCAGTACAGTGTTGAATAGGGGTGGGGATGGTAGGGAATACTTATTCTGATTCTTAGGGGGAATACTTTCAACTTTTCCCCATTATGATGTTGGCTGTAGGTTTGTCATATGTGGCTCTTATAATTTTGAAATATGTTCCTTCTATGCTTAATTTGTTAAGAGTTTTTATCATGAAAGGGTATTGGACTTTGTTAAATGGTTTTTCTACATCTACTGAGATAATCATATGTATTTGTTTTACTTTTGTTTATGTGATTAATCACATTTATTGATTTGTATATGATGAATCATCTTTTAATCACTGGGATGAAACCTACTTGATCATGATGAATTATCTTTTTGATGAGCTGTTGAATTTAGTTTACTAGTATTTTGTTGAGCAATTTGCATTTATGTTCATAAAGGATATTGGTCTGTAGTTTCCTTTTTTCCCTGTGTCTTTTCCTGAATTTGATATTAAGGTACTACTGGCTACAAATAATGAGTTAGAAAGGAGTCCTTGGCATAGCATTTCTTGTATTTGAGCATATAGCTGAAGCAACTGAGGGTTCATGTTATGTGAATTTCTGTTAAAAAATGAAAGAACATTTCAAACTGGAAAAATGGAGAAAGAAAGAAAATAACATAAAGCTCCCCTAAAGGTGTTAAATAAATTATAGTCAATGTGTTTAGGAGAAATCTGTGTAAACATTAAGAAAGGAAAGTCTATCTCTAGCAGTGTAACCAGGGTGCCAGAACCAGGAGCATGAGCCAACTACTCATGTGGGTTAAGGTTATCCTTCACTACCAAGATTCAGAACCCCAGGAAGACAAGGAGGTCCTTCTGAAAGCCTGCCTTCCTTTGAGAGAGTTTCAGAGTTCTTACACCTCCCCAAAGTTACTGTTTGAACCACATATCTCCCAGCCCTCTGATCTCTAGCCGAAGGACTCAGGTCCTTTCCCAGGCATTACATTTGGCATTTTTCTCTTCAGTCCAGGGTCATGATGGCCTTCACCAGTTAGAACCAAGGGATGATTGGTTGCTATGACTGACCAATCACTACTTAAATCTTCAAGTAACTTTTACAGTGAAGGGGAGGTTTGAGCTGTTTCTCCTCTTACATTAGCACTCAGTAGCATGGAAAGATTTCTTTAATAATTTCCCGAGTTGAAAACAAGCAAGTGTATAGTTTTATACTATTGATATAAAAGTGTGTGGTGCATATGTGCATATGACTGTTCGTGTGTGTAGAAACAACATATTTATAGAGCAGTATCCAGAAAAATGGCTACAAAATGCTCACAATTTCTCAGATCTACACAAAAATGAAGATGTCTGAATGACATTTATTGGGTGTCTGTCTCACCAGACTGTAACTCAATGGAGGCAGGAGCTTTGCATTGTACACTACTTCATCCCCATTGCCTAGGAACACAATAGGTACTCCACAAATAGTTTTTAATGAATTAATAAAAAAGAAAAAAATGTAGAGAATATATAGGGACCAAATAGTTCGGATTGCTGGATTTCAGAGGTATACAGGGGGAGCAAAGGAGATCAATGGATGTGTGAGCAGATCTGATTGGGCACAGCCTTGAATCCCAGAATAAAGCTGGACTTCATTCTCTAGGAAACGAAGGGGTAGAGGATGGATGTCCGTGATTTCATAGCACTCAGTAGCCCACAGGTTTCTCTTCTCCATCTCTCACCTCCCCATGCATACACAGAATGTATTCAGGCTCCAAATGATGGAGAGGATAGAGCCAGCTGCAGCTTACCATTCCCTTGCTGGCTGATGAAGGCCCAGAAAACAAAGTGGCTGTGCTTCTGTCTCCCCATCTCAATCTGTGAGCCACCATCTGCTGTGCTGATCCCCATGAGGGCTGCTATGGTGAAGACAGAAAAAGAATGGTCCAGGAAGCCAGAGGCTCACTGATGCCAGCACAAGATAGACTCAGAGCTCTGGGGCCCAGAGGAGTCTACTTTCTGATAGTCTATTTGCTGTTATCTTCAGCAATGCAAAAACTTTACACTTTTTACACTGAGGACTTGAGTGGCAAGCACAGACCACTGATTTGGTTCTACCGACCAACACTTTGTGTGTGGAAAAAATACTGCACCATTGTCTCAGAGGTTTTCTCCCTTTGAGAAGTCCTTAATTATTACTAAAGAGAGGTTTCCTGTCATTCACTCTGTCTTCTTCAACTCAAAGAGCAGACAGACTAATCTTTAAATGTGAATGCTACCCTATCACCCCCACCCCAAACAGTCATTGGCTCTGTATTCTGAGAATAATGACCAGAGTCCCTGGTGTGGCCCTTGAAACCTTGCCTACCTCTGGGGCAGTGTCCACCATAAGCCCACTCTCCCTTACCATCTAAGCTCCCACCTCCTTTTATCTCCTCAAATATATCATGTTCCCTCCTAACTCAGACCTTTAAGCTATTGTGGCTTAAATGTCATTATCCCAAAGATTCCCTCCTCTGTCTTATGCCCAGACTAGGCTGGGTAAAACGTAAGAGGGTCTTACAACATCCACCTGGCACTTCTTTACCACAGCACATAAATCAAGTATAGTTTAGGGAATTCTGGGAAGATGGCTGACTAGTAGCAACCCCCAGCAGAGGTTTCTGACCAGAAGGAGAAAAACTGGACAGAATCAGACTCTATGAAGCCAAATGTGGAGAGGTGAGCCAAGAAAGAAGTTCAGCAAGCTGTGTCTCCAAGGAAGAGCATTCAAGGAAACAAATTTCAAGTATAAACTCTTTTGACTAGAGGATGGGAGACCCCTTCCCCAAGTCGGAGACCCACTGAGAACTCTTTGTGAGCAAGCAGAAGGCCTCTCATTTTACCTCACTGGAGAGAGCCTATATACCTCAGGTCTCTTTCACCAGGGATGTCCCACTTATGAACCTAGACACTACCCCACTATGCATAAAATTGAAAAAATATTTTCCCCCACAATTCCAAACACCCAGTCCCACCCTTCTCCCCTCACATGGTGGTCTGAATTTCTACCCCCTGCAGAGTGCAGAGTGTTTGGTCTTTTCCTGAGAGATCTGGGCACAGTGTGGACCGCCAAACATCTGGATGGAATCTGTGACTAGTTGAGAAGAAAGAGGATGTGGGAAGAAAGGAACACTTGGCAGGAGGAGGAGCAGTCCTGGGGTTATGACTTTACCCAGACAGTGGTGGTATTGACCCTAGGTTCAGGCTGAGTCTGGTGAGAGGGGGTGAAGAACCCCCAGCTCTGATGGTGACCAAAATTGGGAGAGTAGTTGCTGAGTATGGACAGAGACTGTGGTCCCCAGCTCCACCTGGGATGGTGAGCAAAGAAGTGGACACCACTGTGGACTGAGTCTGGCAGGCAGGGACATGGATCCCTGGCTCCAATTGTGCTGTTGCAGACCCTTGGATCCCTCTTTGTTGAGCAGGGTTTGTGCTGCCTGAGACAATTTGATTGGAACTCATGCCTGGGGCTGTCTATCCGGGATCACTCTGAGGTTGACATTCAAAGTTCTGTGGGAAAGAACTGAAGGGTGCTCTAGCTGTCTGTATCTCTCCACACCTGGGGCTTCTTAGGATGGGGTAGAGGCTGGCTGATACCAAAACAGGGATAGAATGTGCTGTCTCACCAAGTAGAGCCTCAGAGTCTCCAGCCAAAACTCTGAAAGGGCCTTTATAAAGTTGTAGGGGATAAGCCACAATTACAAGGCCTAGCACTGTGGTTAGGGACTGATTATTTCTATTACCTGAGAACCCCAATTCAGTCTCACCCTACCAGTTCTAACAACCAAAGAGTGGAAAATAAACATGGTGCAGAACCAACAGAAGAACTCTGGCAACATGAATCAACTCCTCTTCCAAAGGAATGACAAAGGAGATACAACTGAAGATGCCATGCATACACAAATGGATGAAATGTCAAAAATTAAATTCAGAATATGGATGGAAAATAAGATGTATAGAATGGAAGAAAAGTTAGAAATTGAAATCCAAAGAGTAGTTCTAAAGTTGTCTCAAGACATTAATAAATTCAAAGACAGAGTCACCAAAGATATGGACACAATGAGAAAAGAGATAGCAGAGCTCAAGGAAATGAAAAAGTTAGTTGAGGAGCTCCAAAATAAAGCAGAATCCCTCAGTAGTAGAGTGGAGCAAGAAAAAGAAAGGATCTCTGAAATTGAAGACAAAGCTTTTGAACATTCCTAAATGCTCAAAGAGGCAGATAAATGAGGAGCAAAAACTGATCTTGCCCCGAGAGATTTGTGGGAACACTCCAAAAAATCAAACATTCATCTTATAGGAATTCATGAAGGAGAAGAGGATGATCCTAAAGGTATAGATGCTCTACTCCAAGAAATTATGGAGAATTTCGCAAGCATTGCAAGAGATACAGAAATCCAGATACTAGACAGTTTCAGAACCCCTGTAAGACTCAATCTAAATAAAGCATCTCCTAGACACATTGTGATTCACTTTGCCAAAGTTAAGATGAAGGAGAAAATTCTGCAAGCAGCCAGACATAAGAAAAGCATCACCTACAAAGGGAGAAATATCAGAATGACTGCAGATCTCTCAGCAAAACATTTCAAGCCAGAAGAGAATGATGATCAACCTTCAATCTCCTAAAACAAAACAACTTCCAGCCCAGGATCTTGTACCCAATAAACTGAGTTTCATTTGTGATGGAGAAAGCAAGTACTTTAACAACATAGACAAGTTGAAGCAATTTTCCATAACTAAAACAACTCTCCAGGATATTCTCAGACCCATTCTCCACTATGTTTTACCTCCAAAGTAAACTCATTCAGAAATTTTGGAATAAAACCCAACTTCCACAGTGGTGAAAGGATTAAAAATGTCCACTAAACATTAAAAAATCATGACACCTTAAACGCAACCAGGCTATCAATTCTCTCAATTTTAATGTGAATGGTTTCAATTGTCCTCTAAAGAGACACACACTAGCTGACTGTATACATAAACTCAGACGGGATATCTGTTGTGTATAAGAATCTCATCTTACCTTAAGGGATAAAAATAGACTCAGGGTGAAGGGATGGACTTCTATACTACAGGCAAAGGGAAATAAAAAATCAGGCACTGCAATTTTATTTGCAGATGCAATTGGCTTTAAGCCAACAAAGATAAAGAAAGATAAGGATGTTTGCTACATATATGTCAAGAGAAACACCCAACATGAAGAGATTCCGATAATTAACATTTATGCACCCTACCAGAATGCTCCTCAATCTATAAAGCAAACCCTAATGGATATGAACAACTTGATATCTTCCTGCACTTTTTTTTTCTTTTTTTTTTTTTTTTATTGTTGGGGATTCATTGAGGGTACAAGAAACCATATGTTACACTGGTTGCATTTGTTAGGAAAAGACCCTCTTACAATCGTGTTTTGCCCCCAAAAGGTGTGGCACACACCAAGACCCCAAGACCCCACCCCCCTTACTCCTTCCCTCTCTCTACTCTTCCTTTCCCCACCCCTCCCTCATTCTTCCTCTCTCTACTCTCCCCTTCCTTCACCCCCACCGAGTCAATAATTGTCATTAATTGTCCTCATATCAAACTTGAGTACATGGGATTCATGCTTCTCCATTCTTGAGATGCTTTACTAAGAATAATGTGTTCCACTTCCATCCAGGTTA
>CAUYON010126505.1:0-32380 GCA_963573935.1 Arctocebus calabarensis | reverse complement strand
TGTTTTCTCATTGCCTCCTTAAACCTCTCTCTGTCTCTCTCTCTCTCTTTTGTTATTATTAAATCATAGCTGTGTACATTAGTGCAATCAAGGGGTACAATGCTTTCATATACAATTTGAAATGTTTTCATCAGACAGTTTAACATAGACTTTATGGCATTTTCTTAGTTGTTGTATGAAGACATTTGTATACTGTATTAAATGAAATTTTCATTAAAATTTACAATAACAAACATTTTACCCTGTCATAGTTTGAAGGCTAGAAAGACAAAAGCAACTCCTTAAGCTCTTAGGTACATTGGGCACTAACAGCTGGGCCTTTGTGTTCTGGGGAACGTAAATAATTTCACAGAACACCAGCATCAGATATGGCCACTCTCTGACGTGATGGATCAAGACACAATAAGATTCCTTCTCGATCATATTGGAATCCTGACAAAAATGTAAACAATGTACAAACCACAAAAATACCCAAACATCCTTTATCCTGGCTAAGGAGTCACTGATCATAATCTTCCCTCCTTCTAGGAAAAATTTATCATGTTACTTAATCATAAAATTATCCTGCTTCCTGACAGCATCCGATCCAGAATATTGGATTGGTTACATTGCAGCAAAAGAGGCTGCCACATTCTCTATTTCAATCATCCCTGTGGTGTACTGGATCTTTGCAGGCAAAATACGTGCCCAGGTGAGAAGCTCAGGATGCACATGACCACTTAATGAACATTTACTACTTTCAAAGCAACTGATGCCTGCTAGGGTGCAAATACTTACAGAATTACTTACTGCGTTAAATAAATGAGTCACATTTATAAATGTCAACATCTAACCGAGTACTGTGTTGCCTGCCTTGATTAGAAGCAGAAAGGGAAAGTCGTAGAGTAATTTAACAAAATGCCCAGCTAAAAAACTTCAGCAGGATTTCTTTCAATGCAAGCCCGGGGCATGATCATAGCTCCTCCTCTTGGGAACTGCGGAGAAACTCTCACGGCCGCTGACCGCTTCCACGCAGGCGCCATTTCCCTAACACACAGGCGCTGGATCTCAGGACCTTGTGGGCGGGTTCGAGAGTTTGGATTGGTTGAGCTTTCGTCGTCCCCGCCCAGGGGACCGGAAGTTTTCTGTGGCCGCCGGAGCTGCTGGGGAGCTGTTGGGGGGCTGCTGGACTACCGCTGCGCTTCTCTGTGAGCCGCTCTTGGGGTTTGGTCAGCGCCTGTGCCCGGCAGAGGGCGAGCCTTTGTTTCCGGCGGAGGCCTCCCCTGCTCGCGGCGGTACCCCCTGAGCTGGCTAGGCCCTAAGGTGCCCTCGCCCCGCTCCCTCCTCTCCTGCTGAGGTCGCCAGAACCCTCAGGGCCGCCGCCGCTAGTGCGCTGAGATGGTTAGCAGCTGGCATGCTTGTGCTTCACCCACCGGAACCCAAATCTGGACCAGACCCGGCCCCTGGGCCGGTCCCTTCCGCTCACTGCGCCTTTACTGAGGGTCGTCATTACAGGGAAGGGCTCTATCGCAGTGCTCAGTATCTGTTCAGAAACTGCAACTTTCCTGCCAGCATTTGGCATTTCTCTCCAGAGAGGAAGGCGCTCCCTGTGAAGCTGGAGAGTTGTGCGTGGGTCAGGACTAGAAAATTAATTTCTGGTTAGGTTTTAAAAGCGATCTAAACAGGTCTAGGTTCCTACTGATTTGTTATCTTATTCTGAAAGTTTTGCCATGATCTTTTCATATTTCTCTCCAGAGGAAGGTGCTCCCTGTGAAGCTGGGAGCATCTTCCTTAAGGCAATTTTAGTAATAGATATGTACTCCTTACCTATGCTTTAATATTAATGAATATAAGCTTTTATATACATCCGGTCAAATATTAGGTCCTACACTTGCTGGCACTGTATAAGTTTTTTGGTTTATGTTCACAGTCTGAAAGTATAGGTGTGTATCTGGGCTTTATTCATATTAGCGTATGTCCTAGAACTGTGCTATCCCATGCCTTACAAGGCTTGAGCACTTGAAATGTGGCTAGTATGAACTGAGTTGTGCGTAAGTGTAAAATGGTGAGTTTTGGAGAGTAAATATGAAAAAGAATGTAAAATATTTTGATTTGTTTATATCACACATTGAGATGATAATACTTTGGATACACTAGGTTAAAATGTATTATACTTAATTTCACTTATTTTTGTTTTTTTTAACGTGGCTACTAGAGAATTTTAAATTATACTTGTGGCTAGCATATTTCTGTTGGCCAGCACTGCTCTAGAAAGGGGTCAACAGACTATGGTTTGCAGCCAAATCCAGCCTGCCTAGTTTTATAAGTGTTATTGGAACAAAGTCATACCCATTTATTAATGGATTTTCTGTGTCTGCTGTTCTGCTACAAGAGCAGCAGAGTTGAAAGTCCATACAGAGGTAGTATGGCCTGTAAAGCCAAAATATGTACCACTGACCTTCAGCAAAAAAGTTTGCTGACTCTTTGCTCCAAAACAGTGGTTCTCAACCTTCCTAAGGCCGCCACCCTTTAATTCAGTTCCTCATGTTGTGGTGACCCTCAACCATAAAATTATTTTCGTTGCTACTTCATAACTGTAATTTTGCTACTGTTATGAATCATAATGTAAACATCTGATATGCAGGATGGTCTTAGGCGACCCCTGAGAAAGGGTCATTCGACCTCCAAAGGGGTTGCGACCCACAGGTTGAGAACCTCTGCTCTAGAACAATCCTTGGTATGATAGATATTTTTTAACCTTTTAATTGTAGACTCAGGTAATCGTCAGTCAGGCTTACTACCTGACAGGCATAGTTCTAAGCACTCTATAAAGACTATCTCATTTAATTCTCATATGAATCCTAGGATCTTGGGTTTCTCCCATTTTGTAGATGAGGAAATCATGGCACAAAATGGTCAAGAAACTTATCCAACTTGCTCCACACCCCTCATTTCTGGGAATTGCACCTTCTAGACCCTCCATATCCAAATGGCTTGACTCTTCAGACCTGCTAGATTAGCCCAGGGTGGGCACCATGGGTTTTTTTGAGCTAGAATTTTTTGAATGATTTTGTTGAACTCAAATGGTGGCGGGCTTGGCCTCTGAGGGGAGAAGCCAAGGGACACTATGCTTAGGTGCAAGGGGTACAAGCAAGCTGGTCTATAGTGAAAAGAAAGGAGAGGAGAAAGCACACCCTGTATGCTTTTCATCATTTGACAACAAAAATTTGTTGAGTAATAGTAATCACTAGCCAGGTGTTGGCCAGGTGTGTGTAGGTGAATAAAACACTTTGGCTCTTCTCTTATGATCTTGTGGGGAAGGCAGATAATAAAAAGGTTTTTTAAATGTGATAAGCACCATAAAAAACATAATATGTAAATGATTTTCTGTTTTTAACAGGTTTCCTCATCTGTAAGGTGAAGATAAGCCATATCCATATTTCAGAATTATTGTGATGATTGAGTGACAGGAGTGTGCGTGGCACGGGGAGTTGCTCAATGAATGTCTGTTACCTTCCAGTGAAGAGGTAAGTGAGAGAGGGAGGGAGTATTGGGAGTTTTGTGCATTGTAACATTTAAAACATTAGCGTCACCAGTTGTCCTTAGCACAGAAAGTTCTGTGGGGCACTGTACACAGCAGGTATTTTTAATATTTTCTAGTTTAATGGGACTGATCTAACTATCTAGAGTCAGAGAAGTTCTGTATATGCAGTCCAGGCACAAGACCAGAGCTGTCACCAGGCGCAGTGGCTCATGCATGTAATCCTAGTACTCTGGGAGGCCGAGGCAGGTAGATTGCTCAGAGCGTATAGGTTCAAGACCAGCCGGAGCAAGAGCGAGACCCCATCTCTAAAAATAGCCAGACCTGTGGTGGGTGCCTATAGTCCCAGCTACTTGGAAGGCTGAGGGCAAGAGAATTGCTTGAACTCAAGAGTTTGAGGTTGCTGTGACCTGTGACACCACAGCACTCTACTGAAGGTGACAAAGTGAGACTGTCACTCCCCCCCCCAAAAAAAAACAAGACCATAGTGTCTTTGAGGCTGAGGGCGGCCTCCCTGGAGGTCCTGCTTGGGAGGAAGGGGTGCTTGTGTGTGGTTTAAATCAGAATCGTCTTGAGAATCTGAACCAAGAGTAGGTCCTACTCTTACAGATTATAATTCATTCTATCTGGGATGAGGCCTAGCATTGTTTTGGTTTTTGTTATTTTGTTTCCTCAGATGATTCTAATATGTAGCCAGTGTTGAGAACCACCAATAGTGAGAGATCAGCCAGGCTTAGGGAATTGCTGGAGCAGAGGCATCTGGCCTAGGAGCTTTTTACGCCTTGGGTGTTGTGGTGGATACTTGTATGTATGCCCAGCTACTTGGGAGACTGAGGCAGGAAGGTCACTTGAACCCAGAGTTTGAAGTTGCTGTGAACTAGGCTGACACCAGGGCAATAGCTGTCTCAAAATATATATATATATATTAAAAATAGAATTACCATATGATCCAGAAATTTCACTTCTGGTTAGATACTCAAAAGAATTGAAAGCAGGGTCTCAAAGTTATTTGCATACTTTTGTTCATAGCAGCATTATTCATTACAGCAAATAGGTGGAAGCAACCCAAATATCCATCAAGAGATGAATAAGTAAACAAGATATGGTATATTTAGACAATGGAATATTATTCAGCTTTAAAGAAAAAGAGATTCTGACATGTGCTACAATATGGATGAACCTTGAGGACTTTATGCTAGGTGAAATAGACCAGACAAAAGGACAAATACTGGATGATTCCACTCATATGGGGTTCCTAGAGCAGTCTAATCCATAGAGATGGAAAGTAGAATGGTGGTTGCTGGCGGGGAGGGGTGGAGAAGGAATGTATGTTGTTTAATGAATACAGAGTTTCAGTTTGAGAAGATCAGAATTTCTGGACATGGATATATAACTATGTGAATGTACTGAACATACCGAACTGTAAAAATGGTTAACATGAGCCGGGTGTGGTGGCTCACTCCTATAATCCCAGCACTGTGGGAGGCTGAGGCAGGATTGCGTGAGCTCAGGAGTTCGAGGCTTGTCTCAGCGAGAGTGAGACCCCGACTCATGGAAAAAAATGGAAAAACCCAGCCGAGCGTCATGGCGAGTGCCTATAATCCCAGTGGCTTTGGAGGCTGAGGCAGCAGGATGCCCACAGCCAGAGTCTGAGGTTGCAGTGAGCTATGATGCCATTGCACTCTGCTCAGGGCATAGGGTAGAACTCTGTCTCGACAAAAAAAAAAGGTTAACATGGTAAACTTTATGTTTTTTGTATTTTATTACAATTAAAATTTAGAAATAAATATGAAAGAAGTAAATAAAAGAACATGAAATGAAGAGCAATGTTTTTGGATGTTTACATATGAGTACCTTAATTTCTGCAGATGTACACGAGTAAAGAGAAAGTTTTGCTGCTCTCACCCCACTGAACCCTGAGCTACAGTTATAATTGCCCTTCAGAATCACCTTGAAACTCAGACCTTCAGTTGAGAAATTCTGACATAAGTCAAACATTGCTTAACCTTTTTGTTAACTCTAGACCTCTTATTAACTACTTTTTTGAACATCTGGCAACACTTAATCCTGATTTCTTCAGTAGTAATGTACATAGAATACAGGAAGAATAAATGTTTCTTCTTTTTAAAAAACGTTTCCAACAAGTGGGAGAGGGTTCAAGTGTATTGAGCAGCTTGAAACTTTGTTATTATGACATAACTGCATGACTTCCTCAAGATCTGAAGTAGACAATTCTGAGGGAAATGTTCAACAATTGAGGGCGCATTTTTTTTTTCTATGCTGTCTTTCCTGTTCTTTATTAAGCCTTTGAGTCTTAGGAAGACCTCTTTTACTGTTTTCAGTCTTTAAAAGTGGAAGTTTAAAAAGGAAAAAAAATCTCTTTAAATACTGGTTCTTAATAATTAGGAAAATGATCTTAAGATCCTGAATTACTTAAGATCCTGAACAGATGGCACCCTGAGTGACTGAGTGTTAAACTGACTTTAGGGGAGAAAAAAGGCTGCCCAAGTTTTCTGTGGTACAGCCCCCTCTGATGGTAAAAATGCAAGACTTGGTCATTTTTGAGCCATCCCAGCAGGGAAACACCAGTGGGAACCTCACATTTGTAGCAAAGGGTACTTTTGAGTTTGATGGGAGAGGCAACTGTTTGAGATTCAGCAATCAATTTCTGAGGAAATTATGAATGTTTATCTGGATGTGTAGCACCTTTAAGGTATGATACTCTCATTCCAGATCTAAGATAGCTAAAAGGTGATCAATTCATTTCCCATACCAATTTTTAGTAGGTATGTATCTTAAATGCATATAGTTTATCATGAATTTCTGTTAGGCCAATAACTTTTCTGATTGTGAAAACAATACAGGTTCATCACAGAAAATTCAGAAAAGAAAAAAAAAAAACAAATAAGAGGCTCGGCGCCTCTGGTTCAACGGGCTAAGGCGCCAGCCACGTACACCTGAGCTGGCAGGTTCAAATCCAGCCCGTACCCGCCAAACTACAATGACAGCTGTAAAGAAAAAATGGCCAGGCGTTGTGGTGGGTGCCTGTAGTCCCAGCTACTTGGGAGGCGGAGGCAGGAGACCCGCTTGAACCCAGGAATTGGAGGTTGCTGTGAGCTGTGATGCCACAGCGCTCTATCCAGGGTGACAGCTTGAGGCTCTGTCTCAAAATAAATAAATAAATAAATAAAAAATAAAATAAAAAACAAATAAGAATCATCTAAAATCTTACCATTCAGAAAATGCCACTGTAAAATTTTGTATATCTCTTTTCAGCCTTTTCACATGGCATTTTAAAACAAAATTTAGATCAGATTTCAATAACAGCTTTATTTAGATGTAATTCACATACCATACAATTCATCTATTTAAAGTGTAGAATTCAGTGGTTTTTAGTATAAAATATTCACACTTGTGCAAGCCATCATCATAATCAACTTTAGAAGAATGTCACCACCAACCTCCAAGAAAAACCCTGCACCCATTAGCAGCTATTCCCCCTTTCCCTTCACCCCATTGTTCTTTCTCCCAACCCAACCCAAGCAACCACTCATCTATTTTCTGTCTCTAGGTTGCCTATTCTGGACATTTTATATAAATGAAATCACATAATATGTGGTGTTTTATGTCTTTTTTCACTTAGCATAATGTTCTCAAGATTCATCAAGGTTTTGGTATGCATTAGTACTTCATTCCTTTTTTATGGCTGAATAATATTCCATTATGTGGATAGGCCACATTTTATCTATTTATGAATTGATGAACATTTGGGGTTTTTCCACTTTTTTGACTATTATGACTGAATAATAATGCTATGAACATTTGTGTTCTAATTTTTGTGTAGACATATGTTTACATTTCTCTTGGGTAGATTTGTGGATCATATGCTATGATCATATGATATTAAACATATCATATGTTAAATCTTTTCTTTATTTAGTTTTACATAAGGATTTGTTTTCATCTCATGTTAGGATTATTTTCCTGTGTCATCAATTCTCTAAAAACATGATCTTAAATAGTTTTATTATTGTATCATGCTAGGAGTGTACCATTTCTTTTTAACCATTTTCTTGTTCAAGGCCCTTTCATTTTTCTTCTAAGTTTGAAGAAAGTTCTTATATATACAGTCTCCACATCGCTCATTTCCTTAAAGTAAATTTATAGAAATACAATTACTAGCTAAAACAACATTACATTTTATGGCACTTGTCAGGTGGTTTCTAGCAAGATGGCATTAATTCTCTCTGTAATCACTTCAGTGTTGTTAGCTTGTGTATGTTTAATGAAAATTAATATCAAGTGCTGTAGAATGGAGCCCATGGATTTTTTTTTCTGGAGACAAGAGTCTCACTTTGTCACTCCTGGTAGAGTGCTGTGGCATCATAGCTCACAGAAACGTCAAACTCTTGGACTCAAATGATTCTCTTCCCTCAGCCTCCCAAGTAGCTAGAACTACAGGCGCCCACCACAACACCCGGCTATTTTTAGAGACGAAGTCTCTCTCTGGCTCAGGCTGGTCTCGAACCTGTGAGCTTAGGCAATCCATCTGCCTTGGCCTCCCAGAGTGCTAGGATTACAGGCATGAGCCACCACACCTGGCGCAAGCCCACAGATTTTTGAAGAGACAGGGCCTCTGCCATCTAGATGCTTATGTTCACACTTAGACATTTAGACCAGACAGACAAATACAGATCCAGGGATATTATGTAGACAAGGTCACACATGAGAGAGAAAAATAGACTTGTTAGATAAACATTTTGCTTTCCAGAATGAGATTCATACCGACATAATCATCAAGAAACTTTTTACACTTAACAGTTTTTTAAAAATTAATCAAACCAAACTCTATAGCAGTGGTTCTCAACTGCTGTATTAAAGGGTCACGGCATTAGAAAGGTTGAGAACCACTGCTCTATAGGAACTAGTTAGTCCAAAGTCATAAGTCATCTGGATCATTGAATCTGAATCTACCTTGTTCAGAAGACTCAGTGTAGCCTGTTGAATTTTGGAGACCCACCAGTCCTACCTCTGGTTGTGTCCCAGTCTATGCTGTCTCACAGTTTCTTTAGGTTGCCTGAGACGTTAACAAACCCTTTTTTGTTCTGTTTCTTATTCTTTTTTTTTTTTTTTTTTTGCAGTTTTTGACCAGGGCTAGGTTTGAACCCACCACCTCCGGTATATGGGGCCAGTGCCCTACTCCTTGAGCTGCAGGCGCCACCCTGTTTCTTATTCTTTTATATTAAAAAAAGTACCACTTTAAAGATTATAAAATCAGCAAATAGTTCAATTATATAGCTGAATATAACGAAAATATAGTCCAGCATTGCTTAGCATTAACATACTGATCTGACACACTGTGTGATTTCTTCCTCAGCAGGGTCACCAAATTCCACCCAAATGGACTGATTAATCATCGATTTGTAAAATTAGAGGTGGAAAAACTATAGCAGATCATCCAGTAAGCCTCTTGGAGGTAGATGTTATGCAGAAGCTGTTTGCAATGAGACCTTCTTTTAACTACTAAGAATAAAACTCTTGAAAGTAAACCATACCTCCTTGCAGATTCCATTTTCTAACATGTCACCCACATTTATGTTGCATAACTCCTTCAGAAAATATTGTGTAGGTAACTGGCAGAAAGTGCTGTTTTACTATCTGGAAACTGCAACTAACGAAGGCAAGCTTAAGAAAACTGAAATCTCTTTTTTCTTTGCAGCTGGAAATATGTCTGACAAGAGCCAGATAGCTGCCAAAGCTTCCCTTATTGAGGAAGTACTTTCTAAAAGGCATTTTGAAGATCTTGACGACCACCTTACTGAGCTAGGAATGATTTATGTGACTAAGGAGCATCTCCAGGAGACAGATGTGGTCAGAGCTGTGTACAGTGTCCTCAAAAACTGTCCCTCAGTGACTTTGAAAAAGAAAGCCAAGTGTTTATTGTCAAAGTGGAAAGATCTTTATAAAGATACTCACTTCAGATCAAAGGATAGCCCTGAATTATTCCCTGCAAGCGGTCATAAAGAAGAAAATTCAGGACTTTCTTATGACCCAACTCAGGATGAGATATCAGGTGCCTGCAGTTCTAATTTTGTACCATCATCCCAAGAGGTTGCAAAACTCAGTAAAATCATTGTTCCTGAAAATAGTGCTATTGAAATGGAATTTAAGGAAGAGCATTTGGGGGGTGGTGACCCTAAATCCACTGGCAAGAGATCAGTTGAATTGCTGGATCCCACAACATCCGTGAGAACTAAATGCGTGGAACTTCTTTATACAGCCTTAACTAGTTCTTCCACAGATCAGCCAAAAGCTCCTTTGTGGCAAAATTTTGCAAGAGAAATAGAAGAGTACATATTTACTCGTTACTCAAAGAACATCAAAAAATATAAAACTTGTATCAGAAGCAAAGTTGCCAATTTGAAGAACCCCAGAAATTCTCATTTACAACAAAACTTGGCCTCCGGGGCCTTATCTCCAAGAGAATTTGCTGAAATGACTGTCATGGAGATGGCAAATGAGGAGTTGAAGCAGTTGAGAGCTTCCTACACGGAATCTTGTATCCAGGAACATTACCTTCCCCAAGGGATTGATGGCACACAGACAAAAAAAATAAGATGCAGGCGCTGTGAGAAATACAATTGCAAGGTCACAGTAATTGCCAGAGGAACACTTTTTCTTCCTAGTTGGGTTCGGAATTCAAACCCAGATGAACAAATGATGACCTATATAATTTGTAATGAATGTGGGGAGCAGTGGTACCATAGCAAGTGGGTGTGCTTATAAATAATTAAATGTTATCTTAATAAGAGATAACTCAAATGATGCCTTTTTTCTTTTTTTGAAGACAGAGTCTTGCTTCGTTGTCCAGACCAGAATACAGTGGCATCAGCCTAGCTGTCAGGAGTCTCAAACTCTTGGACTCAGCAACCCTCTGGCTTCAAACTCCTGAGTAGCTGGGACTATGGGCACCCACGACCACACCCAGCTAATTTTTTCCTATTTTTAATAGAGATGGGAGTCTCTCTCTTGCTGGTCTTGAACTCCTGAACTCAAGCAATTTTCCCACCTCAGGGCTCGGTGCCTGTGGCTCAAGCTGCTAAGGCACCAGCCACATACACCTAAGCTGGCAGGTTCGAATCCAGCCTAGGCCTGCTAAACAATGACAGCAGCTGCAACCAAAAAATAGCCGGGCATTGTGGCGGGTGCCTATAGTCCCAGCTACTTGAGAGGCAAAGGCAGGAGAATCGCTTGAGCCCAGGAGTTGGAGGTAGCTGTGATGCCACAGCACTGTACCCAGGGCAACAGCTTGAGGCTCTGTCTCAAAAAAACAAAACAAAAAAAAAAAACCTCCCACCTCAGCCTCTCAAAGTGCTAGAATTACAGGCATGAGTCACTGTGCCTGGCCGAGTGATATATTTCATTTATACAAATCTCTTGTGTTTGTTTTCAAAATCTTATATATGCTGGGCGGTGCCTGTGACTCAGCGAGTAGGGCGCCAACCCCATATACCGAGGGCTGTGGGTTCAAACTGCATCAAAAATTAGCCGGGCGCTGTGGCGGGCGCCTGTAGTTCCAGCTACCTGGGAGGCTGAGGCAAGAGAATCGCTTAAGCCCAAGAGCTGGAGGTTGCTGTGAGCTGTGACTCCACAGCACTCTACCAAGGGCGATAAAGTGAGACTCTGTCTCCACACACACACACACACACACACAACAATCTTATATATGCTAATCTTAAAACAGAAGAAGGAAAGGGTCATTAGCTGATACTCACACCACAATCACTAAAAGTTCTAGTTTAGGGAGAGAGTGCATGACTATTTGCATTGTACTTTGTGGCCATTTAGTACCTTGCTGTACTCAGAGTGTAGGTTAAGAGCAGCTGAACGTAACCAGGAGCCTGTGAGAAATGCAGACTGTGAGGCCCCACACCACTGAATCTGAATCTTGGCAGGATCCACAGGTGATCTCCAGAATAGTCTGAGAAGTGCTGCTTCAACAGTTGGCCTGTGGTTCTTAGCAGTGGCTGTATATTAGAATCACACAGGGAGATTTGAAAGCCCACTGGTGCTGAGGCCCACCCTAGGACAATTCAGTCAGAACCTATGGAATGAGGCCCAGGTATCAAAATTGTTTTTTCCATTGTTCAGGTTATTTTAAGTTGCAATAAGAGTTGAGAACTACTGGTAAATGGGCTCTCATTTGATCCTTTTTGAAACTCTAAGAAAAGTGTCATTCTGGTCACTTCACAAATGAGGAAACAGATCCACAGAGGTGCAGTGATTTGCCCAAGCTATACCAGCATAAATAGCCCAACTCAAACAGATCCCAGATTTTCTTTCTTTCTTTTTTTTGAGAGACATAGTCTTAGTTTGTCACCCTCGGTAGAGTGTCATGGTGTCACACAGCTCACAGCAACTTCCAACTCCTGGGTTTAGGTAATTCTCTTGCCTCAGTCTCCCGAGTAGCTGAGACTACAGGCGTCCACCATAATGCCTGGGCTATTTTTTTGTTGCAGTTCAGCTGGGGCTGGGTTTGAACCCGCCACCCTCTGTATATAGGGCCAGCGCCCTACCCACGGAGTCACAGGCGCTGCCCCAGATCCCAGATTTTCTTCTCCAAATGCACTATCCAGCCAAGCATGATGGCTCACCCCTGTAATGCTAGTTAGCACTCAGAGGCCAAGGCCGGTGGAGTGCTTGAGCTCAGGCGTTGGAGACCAGCCTGAGCAAGAGCCAGACCCTGTCTCTGCTAAAAATAGAAGAACTAGCCTCGCATTGTAGTAGGCACCTGTAGTCCCAGCTACTGGGTAAGCTGAAGCAGAAGAATCTTTTGAGCCCAAGAGTTTGACGTTGCTGTGAACTAGGCTGATGCCACAGCACTCTACTTGGGGTGACAGAGTTTGACTCTCAAAAAAAAAAAAAAAAAGCAAATTCTCCATCCAACACTGGCTCAATATTGACTTATGAGAAGTGTCTTCTTAGATATGAGGAACTGAATGAACAGTGTCTTTAGGCTCTAACACTGAGTCTCTACTCTTTCCCCCTCTCTTTCTTCACTTTACTGGTCTCCATCCACAAAAGTTACCCTGTAACTCATCCCACAGTTAGAATTTTGTTTAGAGCCCTTTTACTTGGTTGAAGGAGCTGTATATTTTTCTTTTTTGTTTGCACAAGTTCAGGGTAAATAAACTCTTTAACTATGACCTGTAGTTTCCAGTGTTAGGAGCATTCATGTTCTCAAGGGCATGAGTGTTAGGTCTGAAGTTCACATTCTACTTATGTAAAAAATGGGCATTAATCTGTCAGAATTTAATGGATAAAGAGGAAATTACTTCTCTGAGGCCTTTGCAACCACTGTTTAACCAATTTACATAATTGTTTAAACGCAAGACTTCTATGTAATTAAAGCTAACTTTTTTCTTTAAAAAATCAGAATATGTTTATTGTTTCTACAGCTTTAAAAAGTTTACCTCTGAATTATCTGCAAACCTACACATTTTCAGTTTTTCACCAGTTCTTTTCTCCTAATTCTCCTAAATTCCTTTGTTGGATCTCCAAAGGCATAACCATATGTATACTTTACCACAGAATTCCCCAAAAGGTGTGTAAAACTAAAATACATTAGTGTTTTCAAATGAGAAATTGGCTTGAGGCCAGCAAGTGTGAATTCTATTTTGATGTCTTTTCTCCCTGTGACTTCTCAGGACCACTTATTGTGACACAACATGTTAGTGTTTTAAAGAGTAATTTGCAAAGTCATCTAAAAGTTTCACAATGTGTGGTTTCATATGACTTGGAATGATCTTTAAAACTATTCAGTGGTTTTGAAAGCACAGCACATGAAAACCAAGTTTGATTAATTTGAGTCAGTGTTTGCATTTTGGTTTAGGGGGTTATGTATGGGTATAGTTTTTATTTATACTGGAATTGTACAAACTAAATTTCCAGACAAATAAAAGCACTTGAAATGGAAATTCCCTTACTCTCCAAGATATAAAAATATGCACACTCTTCCTCATTTCATATCAACTTTTGTCAGTGAGTTTTGCAACTAGAAATAGGAAAATAGTGATCTGGGATTTTTCTTTTGGTTAATGAGAAAGCATTATATCTTCTAATTATAAGTAATCTTTTTTTACATCCTATGTCTTATCTCCTAACAGAAATGATTTTTCTTTAAAATTGCTTGTGGGAGCTCGGCGCCTGTGGCTCAATGGGCTAAGGTGCCAACCATGTACACCTGAGCTGGCGGGTTCGAATCCAGCCCGGGCCTGCCAAACAACAATGACGGCTGCAACCAAAAACAATGGCCAAGCGTTGTGGCGGGCGCCTGTGGTCCCAGCTACTTGGGAGGCAGAGGCAAGAGACTTGCTTGAGCCCAGGAATTGGAGGTTGCTGTGAGCTGTGATGGCACAGCACTCTATCCAGGGTGACAGCTTGAGGCTCTGTCTCAAAAAAAAAAAAATTGCTTGTAGGAGTAAAGACTCTTTAATTTAAAATCTCTTACCTAGCCGGGCATTGTGGCGGGCTCCTGTAGTCCCAGCTACTTGGGAGGCTGAGGCAAGAGAATCGCCTAAGCCCAGGAGTTGGAGGTTGCTGTGAGCTGCGTGATGCCACGTCACTCTACCGAGGGTGATAAAGTGAGACTCTGTCTCTACACACACACAAAAAATCTCTTTTACCAATACAGTAAGTGCAAAGGCCCTGAGATAGGAGAGTGCCTGGCCCAGTCAAGCCATTCCAAGAGTCCATCACAGCCTAGGTCCATGAAGCAAGGGAAAGAAGGATGAGAGAGGAAGTCAAAGAGGCCATCATGAGGGCCCTTGTAGATCATGATAAGACTTTGGATTTTTTTTAAAAAGCGCAATGGGAAGCCACAGAAGCTGGGGAGTTTGTGATGAACAGATTTGAATGTCTTTTAGGAAGGATCACTCTGGCTGCTCTATTGATTTAGATGTGGGAGGGGGGAAGCTGGGATGGATGCAGAAATACCAGGTATATGGCTGATGGAATGGGCCAACTCTCACATAGTTAGCTTCAAGTAAGAGTACACAAAGACTAAACTCCCTGAATCCTTATGGTCAATAAAGTCCTTGGCAATTTTTCAAATGCATGTGTCATAAAATACATCTAATCCCCACCTATAAAAAAATAGTGCAGAAATTCAGCACCAGTATACCCTGTATTCTGGTTGCCATAGTTACCCAGAGTCACTGCATAGAGCAAAAACATCAGTTGTTATACCTAAATGTAGGAGGACTCTCTTGATGGGTTTTCCCACATCACTCTTCTTTTGTCCCTGTTACTTTTTTTAGATAAAATGTTGGATACAATTGCAGCTCTGTCTCTTCCCTGAGCACTTCCTGTGATGAGAAGCTCCTTTCATTCCCCATTGCCATTTCTAAATACCAGCCAGGAAGCTTGCAGCTGGCAACGCTCCACTCCCTTGGCAATGGCCAGGCCTTCATGTTCGAGGTCAGATTGTTTTGTTATTTTTTAACTTCCCGGTAAATGCAAAATATTTTACTAAAATAGGTATTCTTTTTATCTCTCTGAGGTACTTACTATAAGTGCCTAGATTATAGAAGACTCCTTGCTTTCAAAAGAGCTGCACAGGCGGAGGGGATGACAACCTCATATAATCCCATTTGCATTTTTATTTAAAATTAGGTCTCCAGAGATATTACTGTGTAAATACTCTGCAGTTATGATTGCACCTTGCTTTACTATTTGCCAGGTGCTGGGGGCAAAGAGATGATTAAGACACGGTGCCAGACCTCACAACCCACAAAATGTAGGTTAAGTGTCATGCGATGTACCTAGCAATCCTTTTCTATTTTCAGAACTATGAGAGAAACATGGACTGGGGAGTCGGGGTGCAGTGGACCCTAGAAGATTGACTAACCCCACATGGGCAGGTCAGGGAAGGCTATAGAAGCCATGACCCCTAGGGTGAGTCTTGAGAAAAAGATGTCTGGGCAGAAGGGGGAAAGTATACTTCTGCATGATATTTGCTACATTTTTGGCATTTTAAAAACAGCATCTCTGGAGACAGTGCCTGTGGCTCAGTGGGTAGAGTGCCAGCCCCATATACTGAGGGTGGCGGGTTCAAACTCAGCCTCACCTCGGCCAAAAACTGCAAAAATAAATAAATAAATAAATAAATAAAAACAGCATCTCATTTAATCTTCACAACTACCCTGCCACACAGCATTTTAGCGGTGAGGCAACAGGCTGACAGAGATTAAATTACATGCTCAAAGGTACACAGGGACAAAGCCAGGACTACTTCATAATAAAGCAGGTGGTTTGTTCATGGGGGGGTGGGGGTAGGCATTTGTTTTGCATATCAGTTTGCTTCCAGAAGCAACACCAGGCTTCCTATTAATTCCAGGCAAGATGCAGCTGTTTTTTTTTTTTTTAATTGTAGTTCTTTCAATGGCAAGAGAATGGGGTTTGTGGACTCCACGTTGGCCTGGCCTGTGCTTTTCTTCTGAAGAAGAGATTGAGTGGGACCACCTGGCATGGGTTGCTGCCTCTGCTGGCACAGGGGAAACTTCCCAAACCTTCAGTGGCATCCATGTGGTTTATCTGGCTTTCTGAACAGTGAGTAATTTTTTAAATACTGAAAATTTAAAATATAAGAACATGTTGCTTTTTAAGGGACATTTACTTGTTTATATTTTTATGAATTTGAAGACTATAAATGCAGTTTCAAATTCTGTTTTCTACAAAATAGAGGGCATTTCTATCTTCATGTTCTGCCTATATTACTTAGGGAAATAACAATCAATTGTGTAAAAACTGACAAGGCGGCTTGTATCCTTTGTTAAATTATTGTAAGTGCCCTACAGCTGTGGTCCCCAAACCCCAGGCCACAGATTGGTTCTAAGGCCTATTAGGAACCAGGCCACACAGCAGGAGGTAAGCAGCCACTCTCCATCACTCACATCACCTGAGCTCTATCTTCTGTCGGATAGGCAATAGCATTAGATTCTTTTTTTTTCTTTTTTCTTTTTTTTTTTTGAGACAGAGCCTCAAGCTGTCA
Organism: Arctocebus calabarensis; assembly: GCA_963573935.1. NCBI lineage: Eukaryota > Metazoa > Chordata > Mammalia > Primates > Lorisidae > Arctocebus > Arctocebus calabarensis. The sequence goes on along the minus strand of CAUYON010126505.1, from coordinate 15,809 downwards.
CCCTGGATAGAGTGCTATGGCATCACAGCTCACAGCATCCTCCAATTCCTGGGCTCAAGCGAGTCTCGTGCCTCCGCCTCCCAAGTAGCTGGGACTACAGGTGCCAGCCACAACGCCTGGCCATTTTTTTGGTTGCAGCCATCATTGTTGTTTGGCGGGCCCAGGCTGGATTCGAACCCGCCAGCTCAGGTGTATATGGCTGGCACCTTAGCCTGTTGAGCCACAGACACAGAACCAATAGCATTAGAATCTTTTTGGAGCATGGACTCTACCATAAAGTGGGCACATCAGGGATCTAGGTTGTACGCTCTTTATGAGAATCTAATGCCTGATGGTCAGAGGTGGAGCTGAGGTGGCAATGCAGCTGCAAATGCAGATTATCATAGCAGAGAGGTTTGACTGCAGAGACCATAATCCAATCAGTTGCTTGCAGACTCACATCAAAACCACCCCTTCCTCCTCATTCCACGGGAAAATTGTCTTCCATGAAACTGGTCCCTGGTGCCAAAAAAGTTGTGTTACCAGATAAAGAGGGTCCAGCAGCCTGCCACTGTCAGCCAAATGTAGAGACAGGGATTAGGTCCAATAGGCTTTATTGTCAGAAGACCAGCAATTCTGGAGAATAGCCAGAGTAGCTTCTCAAATCTGTTCTGCGTCAGTTACAATTTTAATAGTTTTTATAATGGGATACAAGGAAACCAACCTAGAAAATTTTAACTTTATCTAAAAGAACCAAAGAGAACAGCATAAACGTAGCCTTTAACAATGTAACAATACTTAAACTACACGAAAGTAACCTTTTTGTTACTATTATTTGTTATTGTTGCTAACAGTATAGCGACACTTACTGTCTAATTATTACTACTTCCCCCAAATTCTTTAGAGGTAAACATCCTCATAATCATGGTGGAACCTTAACTAGGTAGACATGAAAGTATATGGGGAGAGAATGTGCGCTGAGCAGACTGGGTCAGCTGACTGCTTCGGTTTAGCTTCTCAGACATTATCTTTTGGGCTTCTTTTCTGGCTGTTGGGGACCTGCTGCCCTACAGAATAGACAATCGAAAAAAATATAATTAAAATAAATTAGTTAGATATATCCTTGCTTTTAAAATATAAACAAGATACAAAATTGGAGTATGATCCAGGTAGTTATTAATCTTTTTCAAAGGATGAAAAATGTTTTCTAAAAATCTAAAACAGCCGTAGATAACTTACATATCTAATTTAAGCCAGTTAGAATATCATCCATTCAAAACTTTACTTTTAATTTTGAAATATATAGTATTCACATTTGAAATGTGTGCAAATGTAAACATAGCTAGCTCCCTGCGGCTGCTTTTAGGTCATCACAATGGTTTCACAGTGGTATTCCCCTGGTGTACTGAAACAAAAAATCCAGAAATCTCCAAGGAGCCCTGAGTAATGTTCCAAGTCATCTGGCTGGATTCCACCTACCTTGCCTGTCTGCAAATGAGTGAAGACACAGAAGCTGCAAAGCCAGTTTCAGTTTTCTTTTCTCAACCATGGCACAGCCAGACACTTGTCCCTCACAGCTCTCACCCACAGTGTGTGAATTAACATGCATGTCAGTTACGAAAAGCTGAAGTGAACATTCACACGTGTTTACCAGAAAAGGAAGCAAAGGTTCACATGGACGGTCTTTTCAGATTGAGGATTTCTATTTCTACAGTTTTGTTTTCTTTCAACAGATGGACTTTTGTCCCCCAACTTTGTCATGTCTCACAAATTGCTAAGCAGAAAATTGCCAGATGAATTAATGGTTGTCTGTGAACATTTTAAAATGAGACAACAGCTCAAGGTCCCAGCATGATAAAAATGTTCGAAAATTGATGGTGGTGATGATTACACATCTCTGTACATATGCTAGCCACTGAATTGTACACTTTAAATGGGTGAATCGTATGTTATGTGAATTACATCTCAATAAAGCTGTTACCAAAAAATCACATGAACTTGGAAAAATAAAATCTCAAAACCCCTAAAACTTGTAATGCCAGAAGGGAGACCCACCCACATTACAGAGTCCCAAAGCTGCAGATGCTGGCATGGGTTCAAAGAGAAGGGAACACTAACATACTGTTGGTGTGGGACTGCAAACTAATACAGCCTGTTTGGAAAGAAGTATGGAGAATCCTCAAAGAGCTAAAAGTAGACCTTCCATTTGATCCTGCAATCCCATTACTAGGTATCTACCCAAAAGAAAAAAAAAATCATTTTACCATAAGGACATTTGCACTTGAATGTATATAGCAGCTCAGTTCACAATCACAAAGATGTGGAAACAACCCAAGTTGAATGGATTAATAAACTGTTGTATATGTATACCATGGAATAATATTCAGCCATAAAAAGATGGGGACTTAACATCTTTTGCATTTACCTGGATGGAGTTGAAGAACATTCTTGTTAGTAAAGTATCTTAAGAATGGAAAAACAAGCATCCTGTGTACTCAATACTAATTTGAAACCAGTAAGTGAATGACTGTAGGCCTACAATGGGAGGAAAAACACAATTAAGTTCCAGAAGGGGAGGGGGGAAGGAGGGAGAAGGAGCTCAGTAAGCCCCCACCTAACAGGCACAATGTAGGGGTATATGGCACACCTCCTGAGTGAAGGACTCAATACAACTCGAACTTTTCCTAACAAACACAAACAATGTAACCTAATCACATGTAACCTTATATTAACCTGAAATAAAAACAGAAAGAAGGGAGACCCAGACTGAGAACCGAATCAGACAGCATTGCCATCCTGTCACCAAAACAAATAGCCATGATTTATGCAGAAGTCAGGTTCCCATAACAACGAAGGTCTTTTGCCTCTCCAGATGGCCCCTACAGATTGCTTACAGGGAATTGCCTGGTTAACCCTAAACCTTTCAGGGTATATGGCCCCTATAAAACATACACTTGACAATTATAACCTTAGAACCACAACCTAAATAAATCTCTCCTGAGTTCTGTTAAGTTTCACATTGAGATGTCAACTGTAAGTTTATCTCCATAGATGTGAACCTAAGACAGATGAGAGCAGTCACTCCTCTGCCTACTTTGTTGTTTTTTTGTTTTGTTTCGTTTTATTTTGTTTTTTGAGAGTCTCATTATATCACCCTCGGTAGGGTGCCATGCATCACAGCTCACAGCAACCTCAAATTCTTGGGCTTAAGTGATTCTCTTGCTTCAGCCTCCCAAGTAGCTGGGACTACATGTGCCTGCCACAACACCCTGCTATTTTGTTGTTGTAGTTCTCATTTTTGTTTAACAGGCCTGGGCTGGGTTTGAACCTGCTAGCCCCAGTGTAAGTGGCCGGCACCCTAACCAGTGAGCTACAGACAACGATCTCTTCTGCCTACTTTGAAAATGACCACATAATTGGATTATGTTTCCCCTACTCTTTTTTTTTTTTTTTTGAGACAGAGTCTCACTATGTCACCCTTAGTAGAGTGCTGTGGCTCATAGCAACCTCAAACTCTTAGGCTTCAGCGATTCTCTTGCCTCAGCCTCCCAAGTAGCTGGGACTACAGGCGCCCGGCACAACACCCAGCTATTTTTTGGTTGCAGTTGTTTAGCTGGGCCGGGCTGGGTTCGAACCAGCCACCCTCAATGTATGTGGCTGGCGCTGTAACCACTGTGCTATGGGTGCCGAGCCCCCCTACTCCTTTTTGAATGTTCACCTTATCTTACATAAAATATAGATTTACTGAATACTAATTAGATCCTCATAAGAATGTGATCATTTGCTTCACTGCCTACCCTTCCTTCTCCTTTCTCTTCTGGATAGCCTTCTCCTTTATATACCATTTCCAAATCCCTGGACAGAATGCCTAGGCCATAGATACATTTGTGACCTGTGCTTATCCTGGGTGTGTCCTTGGACTTTGGCTTAGTACACCTCTCTTGAGCATGACTCTGGGTATTATTTAAGTTATCAGACTGAGGGAGGGAATTGGAGACAGGATTTCTAGGGGTTATTTGTCCTAGTGACTCATTCTGAATCTTTGGTGTTCCAATTTATTCACATGTATAATGGCAGTCTTCCTCAAACGGGGCTTTTGGGGAGGCCCCAACTGTATCACCAGCAGACAAAAGAGTAAGCCTCCAAGGGACTTAGAAACTCTTGGGAGTTTCCTGGGCCCGGCCTTGGTGGTTCAACATAGAATCTGCATTCACACAGCTCATGTGTGATCCCAAAATTTCTTCCCCATTTCTCAAAGCCACAGATCTGAGTGGAACTATCAATGATATTAAACCTAGAGGAAAATAGAAACTATGCTGGAATCAAGCCCAAGCAGTTGGCATTTCCATTCCCAATTAGATCTACAATCAGAAAAGAATTGTTAATAGCTGCAAATGAAATCAATCCCACACCATTGCTCCTCATAGTGAGGCCCTCAGATCGGCGGTACTGGCATCACATGGGAGCAAATACAGAGAGAGGGGCCCCACCACAGACCTGGTCAATCTGAGTCTACACTTTCCAAAGTCTTCAGTGATTCCTGTGCATATTAACATCTGGGAAATGCTGTCCTTTCCACAGAAGATGGGCCTATGATCAAATGCCCAAGTTCTTAGCTAATACTTGTCTCTCCACTTGTATGTCTCACCCTCCACATTGCTAAATTCAGGAAACAATTCTCAGCCTTGAAAGCTATCTGCAGCATTTGCCATGCTTTGCTTTCTTGAGAACACTTTTTTCATGTGGCTCGCAGTAGGTTACATTCACCCTGGTTTTCCCTCTCACTGATACTCTATCTCAGTATTATCTTCTGGGTCTTGTTTACTTTTCTGACTTTTTAACTGTGGAATGCTCTAGAATGTAGTCCTTGGACCCCATTCATATACACTTGCTCTTTTGGTGACCTCTAGTTCCATGGCTTTCTATACCATCCATATGCCAGTGACTCCACCTGCTCAACTTCAGTTTGTATCTCCTGGCTGAAATTCCAGACCCAGAAATCTAGCAGCCAACTTGACAGCTCTACTCGGATGTCCAATGAGCATCTCAAATTTAACTTTTTTTTTTTTTTGAGACAGAGCCTCAAGCTGTCACCCTGGATAGAGTGCTGTGACATCACAGCTCACAGCAACCTCCAATTCCTGGGCTCAAGCGAGTCTCCTGCCTCTGCCTCCCAAGTAGTTGGGACTACAGGCGCCCGCCACAACGCCCGGCCATTTTTTGGTTGCAGCCAGCATTGTTGTTTGGCAGGCCGGGCTGGATTCAAACCCGCCAGCTCAGGTGTACATGGCTGGCACCTTAGCCCGTTGAGCCACAGGCGCCGAGCCTCAAATTTAACATGTTTAAAATCAAACTCCCTATCATCTCTTCAAAACCTGCTTCTCCGCTGAATGGCAAATGTACCTTGAGCTAAAACCTTGGAGTCTCCTCTCTTTCTCTCACATCACATTTTCAATTAATCAGCAAATCCCATTGACTCTATTTCAAATACATATCCAAAAAGCACAGTTTAAAAATGGGCAAAAGATTTGATTAGACATTTCACCAAAGAAAATCAAAGAAGACACAGGAAATGGCCAACATGCACATGAAAAGATGCTCAAGAAGGTTAGTCCTTAGGGAAATGCAAATCAAAACCACCATGACACACCACTTCACACCCACTTGGATGACAGTAATAAAAAATATGGAAAATAACAAGTGTTGGTGAGGATGTGGAGAAATCAGAATCTTTGTTCATTGCTGGTGGGAGTGTAAAACACTGCAACTTTGGGGAACAGTCTGGCAGTTCATTAAGAAGTTAAGTATACATTTACCATACATTGCAGCAGTTCCACACAGTAGTATGTGCACAGAGAAATGAAAATGTACATCCATACAGATTCACATGCGAGCATCCATAACAACTCTATTCATAACAGCCAAAAAATGGAAACAACCCAAATGTCCATTAACTGGTGAATAGATAAACAAGATATTATAGATGCCATTCAAAGAACTACTATTCCATACTAAAAAGGAATGAAGTACTGATACTTGTAAACTTTGGAAACACTTGCTAAATGAGAGAAAAAACAGTCACAAAAGACTACAGATTGTATCACTCCACTTATATAAAATGTCCAGAATCCGCAAATCCCAAGAGCCAGAAAATAGATCTGTGGTGATGTTGGGGCTGCCGGTAGGAGAATGGAGCAACTACAGATGGGCGCAAGAAGATCCTGTTGGCGTGATGGAAATGTTCTAAAATCGGATTGTGCTGATGGCTGAACGACTCTGTCAATTTGCTCAAAAATCATTGAATGGTGCACTTAAAGCAAGTGAATTTTGGTTATACGAGAACTATGTCTTGATTAAAATGTTCAAAAATATCAGAATCAGACCACATATTATGTTCTCTGCCACCATCATGGTCCTAAGCCAACATCATCCCTACCTGGATGGCTGGTTGTCATTCAGATGACTAATTGTCATGCACATACCACTGCTAAGTGATTGACTGACTTCTACTCCTTTCTGGTTTTGTTTTTTTGTTTGTTTGTTTGTTTTCGCAGTTTTTGGCCTGGGCGGGTTTGAACCACCACCTCCGGTATATGGGGCCAGTGCCCTACTCCTTTGAGCCACAGGTGCTGCCCCTCCTTTCTCGTTTTTTAAAATGGAGCTAATTCACCATGGAAATACAATGCATGTTTTTTTGCTTGTTGTCTGTGTCTTCTCACTAAAACGTAAACTCCACAGGGTCAGAGATTTTTGTCTTTTTGGTTCAGAGCTTATCTCCAGCCCCCAGAATAGTTTAAGGCATGCAGAAAGGCCATTACAAATATTTTTTGAATGAACAAACCAAGAAAACCAAATGAGCCAGGAATATATGACATATCGACACATACTTATATTTATGTAAAGCATTAAAAACAACTTCAGAGGCAGTGATTATAATTTTATAACAGGCAAAACAGTTTGAGAATAGAAGGAATGTAGAATTGGGAAAAAGAGCATTTTTCCTCCAAAATGTTTTGGAGATTTTCTTTTTCATGTACATAGTTTCTTTGAGTGAGACTATAAAGTCTTAGGCTATGTATGCTTAAATCTAATATAATTGTCTAGTTGTGGTATAATTATTCCCTGTCTTGTGAGTTACTTTCTATCTTAGTGTTCAATAGCATTGTCACAGAAATAAAGAAAAAAAGAAGACGAGATGAAAAATAAAATATGATTGTTGTTCATTGTTTTACTTGCCAAAAGACCATGCAAGTTATAGATACAGGGTGGCCATAAAGTTCGTGTACAGTTTAAAATAGTGTGCAATTTAAAATTGCGCACAAACTTTATGGCCACCCTATATAAGAAATATAGTTAGAAGAGTTTACTAACATTATTTGTTGTTATTGTTGACTTAGTTCTCAATTAGCATGTATTACAGACTGTACTTGGGCATATGTCAGTAATTCTAGAAGTGGCTCTTTGTAAACACTGTAGACCAGTGGTCACGACCCACAGGAAGTGTATTAAAGGATCATGGCATTAGGAAGGTTGAGAACCACTGCTGTAGAATGTCCATAGCTGACCACCTCCCACACTGACCGCATCCTTAAGTTGACTTAATTTCATAGAACTGACATGCATAATATGTACGTATCAGAACAGTAGGCCTAGTTCCTTATGTTGACTACCTTTCTTTGTTGACCACTTTGTTACCATCACTTGGGTAGTCAACTTTCAGAGGTTCTACTGTAATTTTCTCAAAATTATATACATAAAACTATTTGCAACTTACAAGTTGTTTTTTGCCAATTTATGTGAGTTTATTTTTTGTTATAATTCAGTAGGTTTTAGTATTCTCACAAAGTTGTTCAATTATCATCATTATCTAATTCCAGAATTTATTCTATCCAGAAGAAAGCAGGTACCAGTTAGCCATCACTCTCCATTCCCCCCCTCCCTCCAGGCCCTAGCACCCACTAATCTACTTTCCATCCCTAAGGCGTTGCCTGTCCTGGACATTTCATAGAAATGGAATCATGCATCAGAATGATGCATGATCTATTATGTCTGGCTTCTTTTGCATGAACTGTTTTTTTAAACTCAGGATGTAAACCATATTTTACTAACCAAAGAGATTTTATTGACCTTTAGTTAAAGTGCATCTTTAACTTAATTTGCATAAGTAATGACACTTATACTTGTCGCAATTATACTTCTTCAAACTTTGGTGTCAAAAATTATTTTTGATTAACCACATGCAAAATTTGACATTTTGAAAGCAAAATACTCATTAATATCTACAAGATAAAAAGGTCACAAGATTTTTTTTTTGAGAAAAAGGAAGTAAGGATATTTTCCCCTAGTTTCTTAATTTATTTAGCAAAGAAGAGTTCAATCAAATTTCAACACTAAAACCATTGTATTTAGTAAGGACAAAACTTAGGGATTTTTAGCAAGTTGGATCAATTTTCTTCTCCCCCATATGTTTTCTCCCAAACACATATACCGTTGATATAATATTATTGTACAAAATATGTGGCATAAAATTACTTGAATTGTATGGCTTGTTGAAAAGTAGTTCCTTCCTTACACAATTCCATTATATTTCTGGTCTAGGGAGTTCCATACTTAGCATATCCTATGAACTTTCTCTGTTCTGTCTCTTCTCTATTTTATCACTCCCTTATATTATTTGTGGACATGTTTTTTCCCCTTAATTGTCCATCAAGTTCCCTGTACAGGTCTTAGTTATGTTTGTGTCCTCAAAGCCCCAAGGTTTAACTCTGGGCTCATTAGATGCTTAATACAATATTGCAAAATAGATTTGTACTTAAAATTAGAGTGGAATTTCAATATGAGCATGTTTCAGCTGTGTGTATGGCTACATACACAGCACTGCATCTAACCTTAATAAATGGGATCAAACCCAGTCATGAGAAAAGTAATTTATTCAAAATAAATGTATTCCATTCATGCTAATTTATTCAAAATAAATGTATTCCATTCATGCGATGGAATTTGAAACTTGCCAGATTAATAAAACAAAAGTCCTGAGTAGTAAGAGCTGTGTTAGATTGTATTATTTATTGTTCAAATATTAGATGCCCTCCCAATGGGTAGATTCTAGGACACACATTGCTCAGATCAGGCTTTGCCATGTGATTTGCAGTACCCCTCCCAATAGGAGGATTATACACCCCAATGTGTGACTTTCTTTAATTAGCGAATTGGGAGGAAATGATGAATGTCACTTCTGGGTGATAGCTTTAGGAGCCAGAAGAGGTTTTGTTTGGTTTCTTTTCTCTGAACAATATATTAGATAGACACTGATGCAGTAGAGGCTCAGGTTCATCGGCTTGGGGCCAGAAGGAAGATGACATGGAATAGAACCACAGCTGACATATAATAAACATCCAGGTGAGAAAAACATCTGTTTTGTGAAGCCACTGACATTTGGGGGGTCCTTTTTTTTTCTTTTACCACAATGTAGCTTAGCCTAAGCTAATAGGTACATTGTTAAAAGAGATGTCATTTCAGGCAGTGCCTGTGACTCAAGGAGTAGGGTGCTAGCCCCATATACTGGAGGTGGTGGGTTCAAACCTGGCCCCAGCTAAAAAGTGCAACAACAACAACAAAAAAAGAGAGATATCATTCCACTTACCTGAATTTATATTATGAATTACAATAAGTTTGGACTAGATAATTTGTAAGATACATCCTAACCTTGCATTATTCAGGGTTTGTGGTTACAAATAAAGACATAAACTCATTCTAACTTAGAAAAGGAATTTATTGGGCAGATATTGTGTATCTCTTAGAGACAAGGTTGGAATTTGAACAGTGGGAGGAAACCAAAAGGAACCCAGGAGGCTGGAGCCTCAGTCAAGGCCAAAACATGAATGCCCTAAGATGCTGTCACTGTCAGCTAATGGATACTGCCATTGGCCCCATTGGTGGTCACTAAATACTAGAGGTCACAACCACCTGTGCCAGAATGAACTCTGACCTAATCCAGTATTTCTGTGTTGCTTTCCCAACACTCAGATCTTCAGAGAGAGTATTTGATTAGCCGGTTTTGGGTCTCATGTCTATATTTGTGTTGCCAGGGTACTAGAAAAGCAAGTATCTGTCCTTTGGGGCTTTCATGAGTTCATAATCAACTCACGAAATAGTTGATTCTCTAAATATCAGAAGGGCCTTCAGAAGCTAAGCAAACCTTATTCCTTGCAAAAGACAAATATCCCCCGCAAACTCTTAGAAGATAAACTTCATCTCCTAATGTACGTTTCTTACCAAGTCATGCTTGTTTTTATGAGTACGTACCATAAGCAGTGTACTATAAATAATTACATTCTAATGGAAAATTTATATGATTGATATGCATATTCTAGTCCAGGGTTGTCCAAAAGAATTTTCTGTGATGATGGACATATTCTATACACTGTCCAATAGGTTAGCCACTAGCCAAATGTACCTATTGAGCAGTGGAAATGGAGTTAATATGACTAAGGAACTGAATTCTGAATGCAATTTAATTTTACATTGAAATTTAAATAGCCACATGAGTCTAGTGCCTACTATATAATAGGATGGCACAAGTCTAGTCCATTCAGGTACTGTACTTAATTATCTCCATGAAGGTCCTTATTCCTAAGTATTTTATAATTTTGTTATTAAAATTGGTACTTTTTTATTGATAATTGCCCGTGTTTATAAATGGAATTTTTTTTGGAAACACTTTTATCTAGCCACCTTGTTAAATTCTTTTCATCATAAATTTTCTATAGAGTTTTAGGATATTTTTTCCATTTTAAAGGGCATACTTACAGGTTTTAACTGTTAAGTTTGGCATGATGGTACACACCTGTAATCCCAGCATTTTGGGAGGTGAAGGCTGGAGGATTACATGAGACCAGGAATTTGAGACTAGCCTGGGCAACATAGCCAAACCCTATCTCCAAAAATAAGCTTAAAAAAAGTTTTAACAAAACATTAAGAATAATGTTTGGTATATGTTTTTACTAAATATTTCTTATGAAATTAAGGATCTTCCCATCTATTCCTGGTTTGCTAAGAGATTACTTATCATGAATGGGTGTTGAATTTAATTAAATGCATTTTTTCTTTCTACCTTTTTTTTTTTTTTTGACACAGAGTCTCAATGTGTTACCCTGGGTAGAGTGCCTTGGCATCATAGCTCACAGCAACCTCATACTCCTGGGTTCAAATGATCCTCTTGCCTCAACCTCCTGAGTAGCTGGGACTACAGGCACCTGCCACAATGTCCAGCTAATTTGTACTTTTTTTTTTTTTGGTAGAGACAGGGTCTCACTCTTTCTCAGGCTGATTTCAAACTCCTGAGCTCAGGCAGTCCACCCGCTTCAGCCTCCCAAAGTGCTGAAATTACAGGTGTGAGCCACCGTGCGGGCCTTAAATGCATTTTTTTTTTTTTTGAGACAGAGCCTCAAGCTGTCACCCTGGATAGAGTGCTGTGACATCACAACTCACAGCAACCTCCAATTCCTGGGCTCAAACTTGTCTCTTGCCTCCGCCTCCCAAGTAGCTGGGACTACAGGCACCTGCCACAATGCCTGGCCATTTTTTTTTTTTTTGGTTGCAGCTGTCATTGTTGTTTGGCGGGGCCCGAGTTGGATTTGAACCCACCAGCTCAGGTGTACGTGGCTGGCACTCTAGCTCGTTGAGCCACAGGCGCCGAGCCTAAATGCATTTTTTCATCTGTGGAGTTGATTGCATGTTTTTGTCCTTTAAACTGTTTTTTTTTGAGACAGAGCCTCAAGCTGTCACCCTGGATAGAGTGCTGTGGCATCATAGCTCACAGCCCCTCCTGGGCTCAAGCGAGTCTCTTGCCTCTGCCTCCCAAGTAGCTGGGACTACAGGCACCCGCCACAACGCCCGGCCTTTTTTTGCTTGCAGCCGTCATTGTTGTTTGGCGGGCCCGGGCTGGATTCGAACCCGCCAGCTCAGATGTACATGGCTGGTGCCTTAGCCCGTTGAGCCACAGGCGCTGAGCCTCCTTTAAACTGTTAATGTTAAATTACCTTGCTTTCCTGGATACACCCAAATTATTCATAACAAGTGAAATTCTATTGTTTTGTTTCCTCTTATTAGTCACTTTGTCCTACTTCTTTGCATATCTAATAATTTTTTATTGTATACTAGACATTGTGTTTATATAAATGACACAGAAATGCTCCAGATAGTGTGTTCCACCAATGGGGGCTCCCCTTTTCTCTATTAGGCAGATAGGATGGATGTATTACTTTAATTAAGTCAGGGATTTAATTAAGGCTGAATCAGGCCGCAGCTGTGGCCAGGTACCTGCCCCAGCTTGGATTATTTATGCCTATGTGGAGGAGGGGAATGGGGTGAGCAGGCGAGATGAGAGGGTAAGAAGTTGGTTATATGTGGCTCATGGCGGTCTCAGCTCTTACACCCAAAAAGTAAAAAAAACTGCAAATGGTCATTGGGTATCAGATATATGACAACGGGAAGGCTGAAAGAGGAATACTTCAGTGTTACTATCCTGACTTCCAGGAGCAGCACAAATGTTTTGGATTTACCCATGTGGATTAGGGAAGGCTTACGCCTCAAGGAAATAGTTGCCAATATAGCTGGATTTTTGTCTTGCACTAACCACTAACCACTGTAGCCTAAGGCAAAGTTTACATTGGGAGGCCTTTTTTTGGTTTGTTTTTGCAGTTTTGGCCAATGCTGGGTTTGAACCCACTACCTTCAGCATATGGGCCAGCATCCTACTCCTTTGAGCCACAGGCACTGCCCCTACATTGGGAGGTCTTATGAAGTACTTTTAAAAGTTGCTTTAAAAAACTTCATTAAACAATTTCCACTTATTGGGGCAGTGCCTGTGGCTCAGTGGGTAGGGTGCCAGTCCCATATACTGAGGGTGATGGGTTGAACCTGGACCAGGCCAGCTAAAACAGCAGTGGCAACTGCAACAAAAATAGCCAGGTGTTGTGGTGGGCACCTGTAGTCCCAGGTACTGGGGAGGCTGAGGCAAGAGAATTGCTCTAGCCCAAGAGCTGGAGGTTGCTGTGAGCTGTGATGCCACAGCACTCTACCATGGGCCACAAAGTGAGACACTGTCTCAAAAAAAAAAAAATTCCACTTATTGCCTGAAATTAATTAATTAATTTTTGAGACAGAATGTCACTCTGTCATCCTAGGTAGAGTGCCATGGAGTTCTAGCTCACAGCAACCTCAAACTCTTGGGCTCAAGTGATCCTCTTGACTCAGCCTCCCAAGTAGCTGGGACTATAGCCACCCACCACAATGCCCAGCTATTTTTAGAGACGGGGTCTCACTCTTGCCCAGGCTGAGCAAACTCCTGGGCTCAAGCAATCTACCCACCTCAGCCTCCCAGAGTGCAAGGATTATAGATGTGAACCACCGTGCCCGGTTTATTGCTCGAAATTTAAATAAAAATTACCCAGAATCCTACTGCCATAATAATTGTTTTGATTTTGTTGTTTTTCATTCTTTGTTTGTAAATACTAATGTGCACAAATGCTCATACAAACACACAAACTCTTTTTTTTTTACATAATTGTAATCATAACATATATGTGATTTTCTTTCCACTGCCTTTAAAAGTAAAGTTGAAAGTTCAAGCTTGTAATCCTAGAACTCTGGATGGCTGAGGCAGGAGGGTTCCCTGAGTTCTGAAGTTGGAGACCAGCCTGAGCAAGAGTGAGATCCCCATCTCTACAAAAAAACATAAAAACCAGCCAGGCATTGTGGTGGGTGCCTGTAGTGCTAGCTAATTGGGAGATTGAGGCAGGAGATCACTTGAATCCAGGAGTTGCTGTGAGCTATGATGATGCCACCACACTCTACCTAAGGTGACAGAGCAAGAGACTGTCTCAGATTAAAAAAAAAAGCTCAGTTCAGTTTATCAGTCACATTCATCATCAACTCAGTAAAGGGACTAAATTCCTCACTTCATTCTTGAATTTGAATGCCTGCTCAATTTCGCTATTTTTAATTAACGGACTAAAGGTACGTTTGAGTGTGGCAGAGAAAGAGTAGTACTATTCAACCTGCAAATATTATTTTTAAAAGAATATGCTAGGTCTAGTTTTGGCTACAGAAACCATTATAATTTCAGGTTTTCCCCCAATTATGAAAATTTAGTATTAGTTGGCACATTTTCTTTATTTAGATTTCGTGAAAGCTGCTATGTGCTAGGTTCTTAGTGAATTGCTGTTTACTCAACTTGTACTCCTCTTCCTGCAACCCTTCCCACAGCTGCCTGATCATCCTTAGGGCTTGGCAGGTGTCACTTCCTCATTCTTTCTCTGGTATCATCACCCTGTCTTCCCACCTACTGCACCTTGTTTATTTCTTCAAGGTTCTGAATCCCATTTGGAACTACACCTTCATTTAGTTGCTTATTCAATGTCTCCTCTTCTCTAAGCTCCCCTAGGAAAGGGACTGAATCTATGTTTGACCAAGGGAAGGTCATATGATATACATAAAGCTGGTAGATAGGAGCACAAATGTAGAGGCGTGTGACAGTCCTTAGAGAAGAGGATGGTGGCTGGGGACACCCCTGGAATTCCTCCTGTGTCTTGTTTACCACTGCATTCTCTTCATCTAGCACAGTGTGTACACTTGCTGTGATTTTGTTTGAATAAACAAATATTAACATGAATTGACTTTTCATTTCCTGAAAATGTTAAAATCACCCAAGGGAAGAGAGTGAATGAGCCTATGTTACAGGCATTGGAGGGGTTTGGTTAGGTGTGGGGGTTACTCACAAACTTAGGAGGTGTAAATTGTGTTACCTCCTAAATCTGTGTCCTCTCCCTTCCAACAGTGGGCAGGCTAAGGGAAAGAAGAATGTCAGTGGCCTTGTTTTTTTTTTTAGAGACAGAGTCTCACTTTATTACCCTTGGTAGAGTGCTGTGGCATCACAGCTCACACCAACCTCCAACTCCTGGGCTTAGGTGATTCTCTTGCCTCTGCCTCCCAAGTAGCTGGGACTACAGGCTCCCGCCACAACGCCTGGCTATTTTTTGTTGTAGTTTGGCTGGGACCAGATTCAGACCCACCACCCTGGGTATTTGGGGCCAGCGCCCAAGCATGTCAGTGGCTTTTGACTTCAACATCAACCATTAGATAGAATTTATGGGACCCATGAAAGAATATATGGTCTATCATGGTCAAAGATCAGAATTTTCATTTTATCACATCAACCTGAGACTGGAAATTCTGAATTTTGCTCACTGATGATGCATAGATTAAGGATGATGCTCTCATCCCTTTTTTTGCTTTGGAACACCTTTTTAAGCCAAGCTATGAAGAAATCAGATTTCTGGCATTTCCTCATATATTAAAATTTTATCTGAGTTAAAGATCATTATCAAAAGTTCTCTATTAGTGGATATTAGTTCAAGAAACATGCTGAAGTTAGTTTCTAGGCAAATCAGACAAGTGTGACATCAGTTTGAAATATCAAAAATGTATACCATATATAAATATATGTATATAAATAAATGCTCTATTAAACATTTCAACATATATTCAAAAGTTATGTATGTAGAGGGTGTGAAAAATGCATACACATTTTAGCAAAGGAAAAAATGTATTAAAATTATAATACTGAAATTCTGTTTGACTTCTGTAATTGGAAGAGATACAGATATAATATACAAGATAACAAATGCCACCAGCATGTTTTAAGTAGTACAAATTTAATACAGTTTTCTCCTTTCTTAAAATGTGTGTACATTTTTTTGCACCCTCTGTATTATAAAAAATGTTTTCTCAACCAAATTTGGACTTTTATTTCACATGCTATTTGGTAA